>JAMKCH010063107.1:0-16991 GCA_023653785.1 Ophioderma brevispina
CCATCTTAATCCCAAGAGCTATAGACCATTATCACTCCTCAGCATACCTACAAGCGACTGGAATGTCTCCTGCTCATCCGTATCGCACCTGTGATAGACAAACCCCTTATACCATAACAAGCAGGTTTCCGACCAGGCACATCAGCACTAACCAAGTACTCAACCTATCTCAACATATCGAGGATGGTTTTGAGAAGGGATTGGTAACCGGGGTTGTGTTCTTGATCTATCAGCAGCTTACGACACCGTTAATCACAATCCTACTCCATACGATTTTTGGAACTCACCAAGGATATCCGCCTAACTGATTAACAAGGATGCTTTCAAACAGATGTTCTTTGTTCAGCTAGAACGAGACAGCCGATGGCGTAAGCTCAGATGTCTACACAGGGAGCGTGCTTGCACCTCTCCTGTTCAACATCTATCCCAGACCGAAAAACCTAGGAGTGCCGGAACCTGTCTTTTTATTTATGCTACGATCTTGATTAGTGCACAAGATGCAGACTTCAAAGCTTTGGATGAACTCACTCCTTACGACGAGGAAAACCACGTTCAAATCCATCAAGACACAGTGTGGTGCTTTCCATCTACGAACGTGAAGCCAAAGGTCGCTATGTAATCTGGTCCTGGTACACCCCTGGAGCACTGTGATAACCCTGTTCTACCTAGGAGTAACCTTGGACCACACTCTCTCTTTCAAGACCTACATCAATAAGAAGTATGTTCACGCAATTATCTAAACAAACTCACGCGGCACAAGATGGGGTGCTCCCCCACATAACCTAAGATCGAACGCACTTGACCTGTGCTACTCATGTCAATATGCTTGCTCTGTAATGGGAAGATCACCCCGGGGGGCCACTTGTATTCAAGGTGGATATCATGCGTAACAAGAAACCGTAAAACGGGTCTATTTTTTTCCAACAAGCGCTGTACGCCGTACATTGAATAGGGTGTCCAAAAACAGCAAATATGGAAAAGGGTATGTTTTTTTCGTAACCCTGAAATTTGTGGATGTCGCAAGATCAAAATTATCAAAAATAGTGTATTTTGAAGTAAAGCAAAATGAGGCAACGCCAGGTATATTAATCAACACAATGCTATTGGTACTTGTTTAGGGTGGCAAACTGACAAAAAAGACTTGTTTATGGTAGCAAGAAAAACAAGACAAAATGCTTGTTTAGGGTATGCTTTTTAGTCGGGGAAATCCGTGTTTAGGGTTCATTTCGGAAGTCCGTGTTCACGCATCATATCCACCTTGAATACAGGGGGTCCTCAAAAAGAATTAACACCCAACATAGGCGACCATAACTTCAAAAGTAGTATCACATTTGAGAATTTAAAAAGAATCATAAACCACATTCCTTTTATCATTTTTAATGTAAAAATCACTCGATTCGGGTTCAGTAGTTTTGAAGATTAGCGATTAATGTTGAACACATGTCAAGGGACACTATCCTTCCCAGTTTGCTTCCAATAATTGCGATTTGGATGTTAACTACGCTGAGTACTGTGTTATCTGTTCAGCTGTATTTTTTTCATTCCTACAGAACCGGTCTTTGTTTAATATTTGGTGATTTCCATGCCATTTTGTTCGTTTATTATAGTAATAAACAATGACCGTGACAATTAATAACAACAATCCACCCAGAAAAACCAACACTGGTAAATAACAGAATGATCATCTATTCGAAAACAACACAATAAAAGCTGTAGAAAATGTGAAATATGTTACTGAACCTAGGGGTGGCACTGCATAGAATGAATTCAGAAGTTTAATCAATGCAATACATGTTGATAAACTGAACAATAAGATTATCACAAGTAGTTTTTATTTAAAATTAGACATCTTATTCCAATAAGAAGGTGGATTCTACATTTAAATAATAAGGCAATCATGATTTGAGTGCAAATTCAAAATTCCCGCGTTTTATCTATACTCGTGTTTAATGAAGCTGGCACGAGACAATAATGGTTGGTCAACATTTCTCGCCCAAATTTGTGGTTTTTCAGATATGCCGAAATTGGTCATAAAATTTACTCTTGTCAGGCTGAATTTAGATTAAATTCAACAAAATCCTCCTTGTCAGAAGACATGTTAAGAAGTACCGGGAAACGGGTACAAGTCATAATTTGAACAAGAGCGCTGTTGAAGGCATAGAGCAGCCCGACTTTACAGAACATTGCAGCCATCACGGAGTCTTAGTCTAAATCAAAGACAAAGCTGCAGACGTAACAATGTGCCCACATCACAGATCAAGCTTTAACTGGATTTCCCACTTAGACCTGAAATTTTGAAAGAAATATGATTATTTCTCGCCTGTTCTGTCTGAATCACTTAATTACAAAACTTGGAATGAAGTGTCCATTGACATGGTTCATAATCGCTTAGTTCTCAAACTACTATACCGAATCAAGTGCTGATTTCATTAAAATATTGAAAATAATTGTGGTTAAGATTCTTTTTAAAATTTCTCAAATGTGATACTCCATTTTTCGATATGGTCACCGATATTAGGGTGTAATTCTTTCTGAGACACCCTGTACAAACTGCCCCCCCCCCCCCCGGGAGATCAACCCATGCCAAGAAGCTTATCAGCATTAAACGCCTCCTGCCGGCTGAACAGGATGTCTTCGTCCAACACCAACGGAGAACTTATACATCTTAGCAGGAAATTGCTCCACCAGACATCCGTCGTAGTGTGGCGAAGCATGCAAGAGGAGCGTAGATGCCAAGTATCTAATGTAGAAAGCACCCTATGTCTGGACAGAGAACTGATGCCAACAGAGAGTTTATTCACAAAGTTCCAACCTCTTTAATCAGGTCTAAGGAGTATAAGAGAGTCGGCATTGTGGAAAGAAAGACTGCTATCAACCAAGTCACATCTATTGGTATTGAACTAGTGAGCATCTTCACCTGGAGCTGACTCCCAGGCTGATATGATTGAGAACCAGAACTGGCGATCTCAAAGGTTCTTGCAGAAGTGGGCTACCTGGAAGCGTATAAGGACACTACCTGTGTTTGTGGGACAGCACCACAGAAAATGGAAAATCTTCTTGGTCTGCCCCATTGTTGGAGCAACAATGCGGAATTCAAGTAAGCAGCCAGACGTTGAACATATCTCTGGCTGGATCATATTTGAGAAACAGTGGTTTGGACACCACGAAAGAAAAGAAGAAGAATGGTAGAGCTCAAAATTCTCTATGTGTCGCACAATAAGGAAAGTTTGATTGGATAATTATATCGAGGATTCCGATATAATTCGTCCTGGAAACGTCCTTTATGAAAATGCTGGGAAATCGCGCCATTTACGTACTACGGGCTCCATCCATTAGTTGTTCCGACGGTTCAGGCAAGTCCAGTGTGGGGTCATTTTCGTGATGGTGGCCATATTCATAATGAACGGACATAAATTTGGCGTTTTACAGTTCGCAATTAACATTTCCAATCAGGGATTCCCTCCAATACAAAATCGCTTCTTTAAGGACCAAATAAGCATTTTGAGCATTTTCATTCGCAGTATAGTTAAAAAGTAATTTACCAACACCAAATGACAAAATCCCAAATTTTTGAAACTTGGGGGCGCTCTTTCAAAAAATGTGCACATATTGCTTTAAGTGGACTTGCCTTTTTTAGAAAGACAAAAAATTCAATATTAGGTGTGGGGATTATGATTTCGTGATGATTTTAGTTTTCTGCCAACAATTAATCTTCACCCTTAATTAACATGGCACATACGGTTTATCCGTTAACATTACAAACCATATACAAGATTCAAACCTTCACAGCTGATTCGGGCATGGATTCGGGTCAAATTTTTTGCGATGTGTGTATTTAGTTCGAATACGCGTTTATATACTCTAAAAATAGTTTGTGTTGTTAAATACGTAGCACTTACTATATCTACAAAAGAGACTTTTTAAAACTCAGGAACTGGCACCATAACACTATGAAAACTTCGCCGTTGAAAGCTTGTTGAAGCTATGTGATATTTCGTACACTGATCCGCTAAATCCTCAGTCCTTGAAAACGTAGGGACTTATCCGTAAGTTGTTAGTTATGAAGAGGGCCGGGGGGACTCAGGTACCCCAAAACATAATTAAGAGCACTATATAAGGTGACGTGTGTAAGACATCTCCGGATCGGGGCTTCTTCAACACCAGGGTTGCTTGCAGTAACAGTCAAAATTTCGACGGGTTGAATCTATGAATAATGGAAAACGCCCATCAGTTTATTACCAACCAATGCAAGCAAATATGGTACGAGTTTAAAGGTTAAACCTTCAGGATTTGAATAAAAAAATTCGGCTTAGGCGACGAAAATAAAAAACCCTTTTTTAGGGCCCGACCCGACCTCCTTGATTTTTCATTTTGCAGAAATTTGTTTTTTTTTAGTTTTTCCAAATCATGTAAAATCAGCCGTTTTTAGCCCAAATTTATCTTTTGGCAAATATTTTTAAGAAAATTTGTTTGGTAAAAATTTTTCATTTTTTCTATTGTTTTCAGATTTTGGGGCTATTTTTAGGCCAATTTTGAGCTCCGAAAAGCAAAAAAAAACAAAAAATTAAAAAGAAAAAAAATCGCCCGACCGACTGACCCTACTCGAAAGGCCGTGCCGTAAAACAGGGTTGTCTTTTTCGTCGCCTTATGATAAAATGTTTGAAAGATGATTAGAAGGAAATAAGTTCGCAATATACTTGTCAAAACATGTAGCGATCAAAAGGCCAAAGAGATGAAAAACTAGATACGGAAGATTGCAGTAAATCCTCTAAAACTTCACTCTTAATTCCGATTTTGACGCGGGACGGAAAGTAGCATCATTGACAGAATGGTTTATTTGCTACCCCTATTCTTACCCCCCCCGATTTTGCGCATGTGGGGAAATGTATATGCAGCTTCTACACATGTAAAGACAAATTTCAATGATTCAAAAACCTGTCCGTTCTCAAATATTCGGACGTCACGCAACGTCATTGAATGAGGCAGCCCTCAATCGGCGAACTGTCCTACACAGTTTTCTAAGTGCCATACCTTACATTGTTATGCGTTCAAGCATAGGTGCAACATACAATCGTACGCAAATGGTCAAGTGTTTGGTGCCATGGGACATTTGGTCATAATGAGGTCACGCAGCCCCCCCCCCCACAGCTTTTTTTTTTAATTTTTTAGGGGAAAATTTAAAATCGGGTAAGCTTTCCTCGATTGTGTTATTATAGTTCGGGTTATAGTTATCAACAGGTACATAGACACCCCCGAAAAAAATTCTGACGTTGGCAATCGTTATTTCCACGGAAGTTCGCAAGATACGAAGGCAAGAGAACCACGAGAGGTCAACAGTCGCAATTGGTCATTCTACAGACTCAATATAGCCTAATCTGATCACGCATAATAGCTGGTCGATGGGGCTAAATTAATGCGACAATGACACTTTTGATTTTAATTGAAAATACCAAGCAACACATTCCTACTACTCAATTTGTTACAATAAAAGCTCTTTGTCGGTGGTAGCTGCATGGTAACTACCATGAAGAATTGGCCGTGGTACCAAAGCCTTGCAAAGGGTGCAGCTACCTGTTGTGCCGAATCTGGGGTGCCGATTTCCTCTCTCTTTCGGCAGGGGCCGAGTACTGGGACTTCGGCAGAGGAGAAGGAAGGATGTGTTGTGCGCACGTGTTTACCACAATTGGTTTCCGACACCAGTATCCACTCCACTCAAATAAAAATCATGTTTTGGGCATTTCATAACAGACATATGTAAATGGTAGCTGCGAATACGATCTTATTCGAATTTTGTAAAGCCAAAATCTGCCACTGACGATGATGCCCGTGTGTCAGTTTAGCTTTTGCAAGGTTGCTGAATTCGGAAATACTGCATACTTTACATGCACTGGTATACAGCCTCATATATACTCTCACTTTCAAGGCTAATGGTAAGGTCCCCTTTATTGACTAGGGTACAACACAACCACGTTTAGTCATGGTTAGGGTTAAGAGGTGGTAGGTTAGGGTTAGTTTTAGGGATAGTACTAGTTTTAGGATTACGTTAGGGCCCTACAACTCGTTTAGGCATATGGTTTTTGGTTAGGGCCCTGGCACTCTCATTTGGAGGTGACGCGTATATAAGACCCCTATTTTCTGTAATCGCTGTCACCCACAGACCCATATCTGTGAACATTTTACCACTCTCACCCAAATACCCCTATTTTTTTAGAAAATCAACATGCACACCCAGTAACAAAACCACCCAAAGACCCAGGATTTTGCAAAATTCACCCAGAGACCCTTTTTTTGGGGGAAGTATGGCTGTATCTCACCCAAAGACCCTGTTTTTTGCACGTCTCTGTCACTGAATGCCCTTGGGTTTGGAAAGCGCCAGCCTCACTTTTACAATCTTATCCATTTCATCTTGGGGTGTCCCCTCCCGACCCCGGGGATTAGAGTTAGGGTTTGGTTATGTTATAGGGTCTAGGAATACTACTAAGTCCTATTTGAGCTATTCCTCCCGACCGTTCGATCTGAGTCAACTCATGGATGTTTATGTTTAAAAGATATAGTCCTACAGACTCACAGTCCGCTACAACTGTGGAGAATAGGACACCAGTTCGATGACTTTCACGCAACATGGGTTTCATGATTTGATTCCGCGTGTCATGGAGCCCGGACTATGATACCTGCAGAAAAAAAGAAACCATGTGCATGGGTGTCATTGTGTATTTGGCTCCTCTATGATTGTTTGTTTTGATTAAATTTCCTGCGCATACTGATTGGCATGCCATTTGTGTCCTTTTTTTATTCTTTCCGTCTGGGCCTAAAACTGCTTTCACACCACTTTCATCGACCATATCTCCGGAACCGTATGTCCGAATTCAATCAAATTAAAGCATTTTAATAGATTACATTCTACAGAATTTAATTATGCCATTATCTTATTTTCTTACATACCATTTTTTCGGCCAACCCTAAAGGGTTAACCACCCACCCCAAAGATAAAATCAACAAGTTGTCAATCATGAATTGAAACGTTTATTTTTTCATGCCTTTCCAGCCCTAATGGTCACTAAACTAAATCAGGACAAATATAAGATAGAAATAAATTAATTTCTTGTTTTACAACAGAAGTCGGCATATGGACATTTTTCGTTGCAGGATACGCTAGGTTCATATGCCACACATCAATGTAACTGACTCCTTCAATATCCAAAATTTCTTCCATGATAGTCTTGATCTTATAGATCATATAGTCACTATTCATAAGTTGTGTTTGAGCAGAGGTCCCGTGATTTCTAACGTGTGGACTTTTCAACATAACAAGTGCGTTGGGACAACGTTGTTTGAAGTTTTGCACAGCAACTCTTAGCATTCTGAGTCTTTCGGTGTATGCTTCCACCCACCACTGTGTAAAGTGCGCCCACGGACTGATCGTAACAATGTAATTACATTCAGAACTTTGAAGACTGTCGATTATATCCACTTCAAATTTTTCTGCCTTTGTTAAAATTTTGCTTGAACCAAGTATATGAGGGTAAAACTGGAATGTTACATTCAAATTATATTTCTCATTATAATGTCTGTAACTTAAGAGTAATTCATGCGACCTAAAGGAAACCTTCAGAAAACGCAGCAGCTCCATTGCCCATTGCCGCGTAGTTGAATCACCCAGAAGGTAGATGTCTTTATTTTGTAGACACGCTCCTACTTTAGCAGAACCATGCTTATTCCATTGTGAAATCTTGCAGGCAGAGTATCCATGGGTTTTCTATCCAGAAGCCACCACCGGGATTGGTTGAGTGTTGGTAATGTTTACAACTTTAACTGTGTGCTTGCAACTGACAATACTGAGAAGGAGCGTTGAATCACCTGGAACAGCGAGAAGAAAATTGATAGGTTATAGGGGAAAACATCTTCGTTTAATAAAGGATCAAATCGACTAATTCCATTAATATGCGCGTTAAAAAAATGTAGTAAAATAATAGTTTCTCTGTTATCCAAATATGAGCTTGATTCTACTAACGAAAATTGTACTTATTTGAATCGTCTTCTGAAAATGCTTGAGATTGTTGTTAGGTTTAATGTTGTTCAAGATCATTGCCGTAAAGTTAGTAAGAAAATAGGTGCATTAAGCTCTAAGAGTTAAGGATCGGAGTAAGTCCAATGGAGATTGTCTGGTGTTTTAAGGACATAATGGCATAAACAATTGCATAATGAAAAGGGATCTTACTGAAATCATTCCACGAGTTTGAAAAAATTGGTGTTTACATCTGTAAAAAAAACATAGTAAAACAGGAAGAGTTCGGGGGGAGGGTGGCAGTTTGTGGCAAGTTCTGAAACAGAAAAAGCAAGGTGTTCCACACCCTGACAGAATATACAGGTTCTATCATGTTTTGCTACACAATTCAAAAGCATTAGCCCGGGGGGGATTCAGGCATTGTATTAGGCTTGTAGCAAGATGCTTGATTGGCAGTGAAAGATGATAGCCGGAATTAGAAGCATATAAATAGCAATGGTCTGTGAGCTGATGACAACATGCTTTTCATTTGGAAAGGGTGGCAAGTAATTCAGCACGTTCCAGAAATGCCACAAAACTGACACCCCCACCCAGGAACTCTTCCTGTTTTTATGGTTTTACAGAAGTTATAAGACATCAAGGTGTTTTCAAAACTCGTGTGGAAGGATTTCAGTAAGGGTCCTTTTTTTCATTATGTCTTTTTTTGTATGCCATTATGTCCCTTTGAAGAACATGACATTAAATTAAACTCCAGCAGTGTTGGCGTGCGTTGAGCTAGCTGCAAGATGTATGGAGTACTGTTATTGAGTAATGGCACTAAACCTGAGTACAAACTTGGCCAAAGTTGACTATTTTCAGCAATGGCCCTCACCTCGACGTCGACGGCCAAATCCGTACTAAGGCCCATGACAGGGTCTAACGTATTGATTATAAACAAGTAAACCAAGACCATATAATACACGGGTGCTGCAGGGGGTAGAGGGGAATTAAGAGTTCACTCATTGTCATGGTCTAAGTAAAACATGGTCGAAAGGAATACATAATCAGACCGTCATGGTCCCTGTGGTGATGGGGGCCTCTATTTTCACACACAGTTATGATTAAAATTAAGTAAACTAATATGCATTGATTTTCGTAAAACTGTAATGCTTCGGAAGTTGTTAGCACAATTAATGAAATATGACCCAAATAAAATCGAGACTGAGGGTGAAACTGTTTGTGTGTTGCTCGTATCCACAAGTTTCATTGGTCCAGGGGGGGGTGGGGGGGGGGCAATGGCCACTGTTATTCAAGGTGGATATGATGCGTGAACTGGACTTCCGAAATGCCAACCATCCCAAACAAGTATTCCACAGACTAAAAAAATTCCTAAACAAGTATTTTGTCGGTTTTTGCTACATAAAGGAGTATTGTTGTCAGTTGTTTGATCCCAGAAACAATAAAGCAAATGCCATGTGTCGTTAAAGTTACCTTTATTCTTGCTTTGCTTTACAATATTTTGATTTTTGCTTTTTTTTTAATTTGATATACAAGAACCATCACAATTTCAGGGTTTATGAGGAAGAAAAACATACCCTTTTTTCCACATTTGCTGTTTTGGACACCCTAATCAAGTACGCGCCGTACAGTCGACTGTTGGAAAAAAAAAGAGACCCTTTTAACGCGTTTCTTGTTAAACGCATCCATATCCACCTTTGAATACAAGTGGCCCCACGGGTTCAGGTTGGTTGTCGTGGCAGTGGTTGGGGTGGTGTCTTGTCGGGATTTATTCAGCTAGTGTGCTGAGTCCGGGCGCGCGCGTGTATCCATGATCGGGGACGCTCCTAACATGGCCCGATATTTAGGGCATGGGGCGGATTAGGGAACAGGAAAAAAGCACCCAACCGCTAGGCCACGCTATATTATCCTTTTAATTTTGTATAACGAAATTAATAACCTTAGAAGAATGGAACTTACAGTGCAGAAAATGGCGTCGCCGTACTTGTATAGACAGCATACAATACCATACATGTACATGACCAAAGATTATGAAGAAATACAAAAAGAATTTTAAAAAAAATCAGGAAATATGCTAAGAAAATGAACAAATTCTATGTGTCAGATTTTTTTTGATTCATTGTGTCGAAATTTAATTATACTTTGAAAAAAGTGAAAAAAGCAAAAATTAAAATTTCTAATTAATTATTATATTTATTTGAAAACAAATATAAAAAATCCGCAGCCATTTTGTTGATAAGGCTTAAAACTATAAGTCACGATTTCAGGTTAGAACTGTACACAAATGAACTGTTGTCCGGGGTAAATGTTGAATTTGATGATGAAATTGAAAGAAAATACCTAAGGTTTTCTTTAAAAAGTCATTGCATTGTGGAATTAAATTATGACGTATGTAAGTACTTCTACGTATACGTAGCTTGTACGCTTTCCTCTGGACTGTCTTAGGGAGCGATCATTATTGATATTGGCTACACGGGTATATTGTGAGAGGAAGTTTGGCGCTTCCCCTTCACCTTCATCTTTGAGTAAAGCCCCCTCCTCCAAACTATTAAAAATAGAGTGATATTTCCAAAATGACAGCTTTTAGGTAAAATGGTTTAGACAGCACGCGGTATATGTGCTGCTACCGGCCATTTAAATGTTCGAAATGAAGAAAAAAAATATTGTTGAAAATTTGCGTATTACCTTTTCTATAGTAGATTTCAAAAAAGTGAGGCCTCATTTAAAAGTTTGAGGTTGTCATTCACCGTGAGATGGTAGAGAGGGAATTGTTTAATGGCCACAGGTAAAAAAAGTTTATGATACTCATAACATATATAGTAATACTAGTAAAATAAAACGTTGACCTAAAATACATTATTTCACATCTAGATAGATGGATGTTCAATTGAAGTATTAGGATTAAAACGCCAGCAGTTTTATTAATTAAACGTTGTATTTGAACATGACCTACCTTGAAACTGCAAAATATCATTCTTATCACAGCATTGGAGATAATCCATTATTTGGTCATCAAAAATGGGCAAAGCTTGTATTAAGAGATTAGCGCCCAAAGGGATTTGACATCCCGGCCAACAAGGCATAAGTCCTTCTTTTATTAACAAACCATTGTAGAACTGAATGCATCAGTTTCCAGTTAAGTGATCTGTACAATAGCTGAGCAATGGGTCACAATATGTTTTGTAAATGGCACAAAGGCTAAGTCTCTGACATGGGCCGAGGGATTGAACCTTCACATCAATATCATTCCTCGTCTCCAAATATGCAAGGAGTCTCACTAATTGAAATCTACCTAGGCATGTAAGTCGGGATTACCGATGACCCGTTTTCTTTTCCGTTAACATTAAAAAAATAAAAAAAATAAGCAGATACAAATAGGTGGTAACTTTCTTCTTTGCTGCAAGTGTGAATTTAAAAATGTGGGTTCGGGAAAGAGGCGGGGGATGAAGATGAGAATGTATACACACCAAAATATAAAAATTCCAACAAAGGTCCACGCAAAATATGATGTTGTAAACGAGCCATACTAGCAAAAAAGTAGGGGGTTTTAGGCTATTTGGTCACAACATGGTGCAGAAATTCGGGCAAGAAGGTCACCACTTTTGCCCAAATTTACAATCACTATCTATTGTGTAAAAAGGTCCAAATTTGGGAAAAAAGGTCCCCTTTTGAAAAATACGCACACCCAGAAATACTGACATTCATGGGGCCGAATGTTGTGGGCCTGCCTGAATGAGGTTACAGAGCACTAACCAATCAATCATTTCTGTCTTTAGGATTCAGATTTATGTGGGTGCTAGGGGTGCTAGGAGAATAATGCCCTAAAAAAAACTTTGCGCACTTCTTGCTTCTTGCTTAAAAGTTAGGGCAATTAGGTCTTTTATGCGTCTGCCACTTGCAAGTAAAAATGAAATCATAAAGGTCTACTGTATTGGATGTTCAAGTTCATGAAAGTTGTATACTCTAAAATCCAATTGCACACATGGGAACTTCATGTGTTAAGAGGTCAAAGGTTATATTCACAATTTGGGGTAATCTTGGTCAAGCCTGATATAAATAAAATTAGTTAATCTTTGAAGTGAGATAAAGCAAAAGTTGACAATAGTAAGTGGTTGGACATCCTTTCGTTTTAATACGGGGATTTCTGTGTAACTGATGGGTTGGGCCTCAAGTTTGCTAAGCAGCATGTATGACCTTTTTTCAAAAGTCTTGGGAGGTAAGGCGGGCGAAGATAAAGAAACGGAAAAGTACTTATTCGAAAGACTAACAAATATGGTTAACCTCCTCTGCCTTCTTGTAAGGTTCTAGGACTTTGAAAATGAGTAGAGTAAGAAAGTTGAATGCCAGAGCTAAAGTAGCTATGAGCTTGTACTTAACTGACTGCATTCGGTAAGACGTGTGGGGCCAGTGTTTTATGGAAACGGAGAATAGGCGTCTGATTATAACTATATTTCAGCCAGGGGAAGGACATTTAACCATTTTCTGTAGTAATAATTAGTCAAAATCACCTCATTGTTTTATTGAAATTATTTTACTTTGAATTGGCAGAATTGTATCATGGAAATGAAGTGCTTAATATTTACATTAATAAATCTGGTTTTATTTTAACAAGTGGTGTGTGATTTCTTATTGAAAAACATCTGAAAGTTAGTCTGCAACACTTTAAAAACTTTGGTTTTTGTAGTCTTTGCATTTTCACTTTCCTTGTGTCTATAAAAACCTAAAACATCTCAGTAGGTGTTCTTCAAAACAATCAGGTGCAAATTGAGAGAAGATCTTATCCTCAAAATATCTCCTTATGTCCCCTTATATTCAAAAGAGTTTAACTGGTAGTCTATTAAAGATGTCTCTTCAGATAAAATTTTGAATACTTAGGATGTTTTGGACTAGAAACAACTGACTTAAATTGAAAAAATACTTAACTTGTATTATTTATCCCCACAGATGCAATAATGAGACCCATAGAGCTCAAAGCGTCCAGTGTGGGTCAACCACGGCAGAAATTTCTTGGTTGCCTGCCAACAGTAAAAACTTAAGAGCCGGCATGTCATTTCTGTCAATGTGAGGAAATTCAGACAGCAAAACCCTTATACACAGATATACCCTTTATTTAAGTTGTGTCTCATTTCCAAGGTAGGTAGTTATATAATTAACAGATATAAGTGTGGGGGTGTGGGTGTTTGTGTGTAGGTTTTATGTGGTAAGGTGTGTTTTTGGGGTGTCTGATGTAGGTGTGTGGTGTTGTGTTTGGTGTGTGTGCATGTTTGCTCGCTTTTGTTTTAAGCAGTATGTATTTTTTTAGAACGACCTTATTTTTCTTGACGTTAAGATTTGACATGGTACTTTTGTTTTTATTTAATGAACCAACACTCTTTAAAAGTGGTATAACTCAACATTATCTTTTTTTTGGTCTTGAAATAGCGTATTTTTAAATAATTAAAATTGAGAATTTCCTGATCTTACAACCCTCTTGCACTACCTGCCTTTCTATGGACATCTCTAAGCACTCTTTTGATTGGTTGCACTTGGAAGGTAAGACATGCAGTGGAGCAAATCAGTGATATCTTGTAGAAGGTGGTATGGTTTACATAGAGATATAGAAGCCACTATTTTTTATTGCATACTCAGAGGGCTATCTCATGTGTGTCCTGTAATTATGCCCGATGCATCCTGGGAAAAAGTCGACATCCATAGCCTGCTAAATACACATTTGAACAGGAACACATCAAAGAAAATAAAAAAACCATTTGACTTGGATAGCAAGCACAATCTTAATCAAACACAATTGTAAGGATTTTGTGGCTTATTGAATACAATCTATTTGATGACGCATGTATATGATCGCATGTATTCCTTTTTGATTTTGCATAAATCTCAATGAGATACAAGAACTAAGTGAATACCAAGCACAGTACGGACCTTTGAGTGTCGCGTGACAGTTCTCAAGCGCAGATGATCTGAGAATTGGGTGATCAATTCATTATGCACATGCCATTGAGTCCAGGTATCATTGGCCTTTATGTCCTTAACTACACTTCTGTCACATGCATTGATTCAGTCATGCAGGTGTATCAAGCGTTCTTCATGTATAGAGCTAAATGGTTGATACGGAAATTTTCCCTTATGTGTTTACAGTAGAAGTTGTCATTACTTTTGATTCCGTGTGAGAGCACATTGTAACCTGTGTTAGAACCGTTCTTTTGTTCTCAAAAAAGGTCTTTCCCCGGCGTCGGTGTACCGCGTCAATATAATAACGAACCAAAATAAGGGAAATCCGCTCGAGACGAGACCATTTGGCCAAGACCTGTCGACTGAGATCGCGTCAAAACGCTTCCTCCGGGATGGGTGTAAGAAATCGTTTACCCTAGTGAAGAAAGATGATTTACGCTTAGTTGTCAGCTTAAGTTGATGATTCTTGGAGCAGGAATTACAGTGCCAAACCAGTTGCAGTTTTTTAAATTGAAATCATAATGTTGCTTCTGTTATTATGCTTTTTGTCAACCATCTCCTTCTTAAAGTCCCAGGAATGATATGATAACCTACTCCCAATCTTTATGGTATATTCCATTCCAATAATAGCGGCCAGAACAAAAGACTACACACTACCAGTGACTTCATAGTGAAAAAATCGATTTTCCGTCAGTGTCTTGAATAGACTTCACACCAGTCACCTGGAAATTTTCTTTACTCTCTGAAAAATCAGTAGTTTCACAAATGATGGGCATTTCATCACCAACCCAAATATGAATGCTTTATCGTCCATCTTGTAGACTTGACACAAACCCAATCAATCTATTTGCATTGCCTGGGATCTTTCAGGTACTGTTCATTACTGACTATTTGATATGATCAAGGTGAAAATACAAGGGAGGTTGTACCAGTAATAGTTGTCAGGTTAAATGTGAATAAGTGCAGATCAAGCTATTTTCAAGAGTCATTCTGAGTTGGGGCCAAGGGCTAGTGTTGTATTTTACCGTTGCTTCTGCTGGACAAATTTCAAGAGCCATGCCAAAGTTGTTATATCAGTGAGTGATGGCCATTGTTGGAGAATAAAGAGAGGATTTGTTTTGATTATCACAATATTGTGTTTTATTCAGTGAGCCTGGTTTATCATGGTAATAAGAAATCTGATGGGTTTAGATCAAAGCTCCCACTGCAAAATTTTGTAACCATAGGCACCGGTAGGGTATAATACAAACAGGTGTAAAAAATTGACGTGATCTTTATATTATTGTTTATTCTGGTAAAATGAGACTTTCAAACAGCTGTATGATAGTCTAGTGTGTAAATATATGTGTCCCATTTTAACTTCTTTATATCGTAGTTACATATAACCTTTGATTAGTGATCTTCTGAGAGCATGGTTTGCGCCCATGCAAATGGTCTCTTTTTATTTCGAGAAAAATTTTTGAGCAGTGGGCGGACACAGTTTGACACTGATAATAAGTTGGGACATACAAGAACATACCTTGCAAAAAAAATTAGACCAAATCCAGGGGTAGAAATTCTTGCTATATACAAAGGTGATGATTTGTATGCTATAGCCCCTATATATCAGGTGTTCTCAATAGGCGGCCCGCGGGCAAATCCGATTTTTAAGAAAAGTCATATCTGCCAATTGAAAATTTCATAAAATTTACACAAGGTGTAAATCATTACACTGAACTGATTTCCTTACACACAATGTTGACTGAAACATAGGCATTTTCATTCTTGAGAAGTGAAATGCCCCCAAATACCATTTTAGCAACCCCTAAAAAAGAGAATGGACTCGACCAGTGACCCCAGTCACACCCTGTCGGACCATCCCTCTTCCTCAATTCCGTTTTGGCCCCGCCATACAAACCGGACCGCGCTTCGGTACATCGCAGCTCTGTGATTAGCAGCCAAATTATCTGAGATATTTGATATGGAATGTTGTCGTTCATACGGAAGACTCCTACTACTATACCAGTTACTATCGGGATATATTACTGGATTACATACTGGATTTATAAGCTCTATTTGGACGGGAAATAAACGGCGATCTTTTACAACCCTCGGAGAGCCTTTTATAGATCCTTTTTTGCCGCGGTTGCGGTCATGTGATCTGCTTCCCTTAGCGGTTTTAAAATAAGGATAAACAAGAGCCATTGCACGCAACGTCGCGTGCTTTGGATGCATGGCTTCTTGTGAGGGCCTGTTTCTGTTTCTTGTAGTGATCATACGATGAATAAAACAGTTCTTTGGGTGAGTGTGTCTATATTTTATTCTTATGCTTGTGTATTCTAAAAAATAGTGTGAAAACCTTGACTTGAGGAAAATTCTGTACCGTGTGTGACTTTGTTTCCGCGTCGGTATCTTTGTCTCCGCGTTGGCGAGCCGGGTTTTACCGCGGCACGCCTTTGTGTTTCTTTGTTTTTTGCTGTTTCCGACACGCTCGCCATCTGGCGGTTCACCGCGCCGCCCCGGACCCTCTTTCTCCGTGGTTCATTACGGGCGTGCTTCCGCCGTCGCTCCGCTTGGTGCTTGTTCCTTTGCGTTGGCCTCTCAGTTTTCAATGGTCGCCATTGTACACTGTTTCCCTGTCTAGGTTTCGCTAGGAAAAGGAAAACGGGGGGGTGGTATTCGGGGTCCGGTCCGAGGTTCTTTCAAGGCGGCCCCCGCTGCTTTGGGAGCAGCTGAAGGTGTTGTAGCTTCTGCTACTTCATGACGTGTTAGTAGGGCTTTTCTCCCTCGGGAGTTCAGCCCGTCTACCTCGCTACCAGCCGCTGCCTCGCCTGGTCTAGCGCCGGGTCTAGCCCTAGGGGCTTCTCCGGTACAGGCTAGCGCGGTCTGCACTGCCTTTGCATGGGGATTTTGCGGGCCCTGCGGACATCCCGGTATAACAGAGTATGCTGGTCGGCCGCCTCCTTGGGGGGGCCTGGACGATACCACGCTGTTGCCGGCGCTGGCTCGCACTGATGTAGCTCGTTGCTTGCTTTAACGGGGCAGGCTAGCATGGTCTGCT
>JAMKCH010063109.1:0-66599 GCA_023653785.1 Ophioderma brevispina
ACCCAATCCTCTATCCTGGCAAAGAAATACGACGAAAGGACAAACAAGAGTTCATTTCTACTAATCTAGCATAACAAATCCATGAAAATCAGTTTTATGAAGATGAGATATCACCTTACCTCAAAATCCATATGGGCGCCATCTGCCAGGTGAAAAGGACAAAATGAGTGTATCTATGGTTGCGGATGGGCCAAAATGACAAACAAGATATCATTTCCGACTAATTCTAGCATACCAAATTCACTAAAATGGTTTTATTAGTGCGATATATCTTGGCATCTAATCCAATGGTGCCATCTGCCTGTTGAAAAGTATGAAATTCTTTATATCTGATACCAGGATGGGCAAAAAAATTGCAAAAAGGTGTTATTTTCAATTGAGGTATAAGAAATACTTAAGAGGTTGTTTTAAAGTGATTTGAGGCTATTTGTCCAAAAATATAGAGTACCGCTTCACACTATTAATGTATCATCACAAAATGTGGCAGAGGAATTTGTGTGCAACAAACGATCGACCACACTATTACTATTTAGCCTTCAAGTTCATCATTGAGAATGGTTCTGGTTCATGTTTTCACATTGAATTTCCCACAAGCGGGGGCGCAGTCCATTTTTCTGCAGGTACATTCATTGTGATGCATCCGAGAGAATGCTTGAGATCATTTCAGTGGAAAACTTGGTGCAAGATGGTTTAGGTTCATCTGAGGGTGTAACAAATTTCCCCCTTGCACTATCAGCCCCAGTCAGTGAATTTTTAACCATCAGTATTTGCAAAATCAACTGCATGAGCTGTAATATGTTCTCCTAGATGGAGGTTTTGCAGCGGGAGGTTTATGGTGAATATCTTTCAGGTTTTATAACACCAAAGAGCAGTTAGCGGAGACTACACTCTTCCACCGTATGTTCTATGAGGTTGAGACCCCAAGATCTAACAGGGTCAGCCATAGAGATTATCTATTCCTTCAACTGCTCACATCTGGAATGCCTTCCTGCTACTAATCGTCGGGCGTTAATCGCTATCTCGGCACTAACCATCAGTGGTTTCTACCAAAATGTTAGTTTCTGCTGTTAATGGACTGGTATGCCGTTACCATAAAAAAAGACTCTGATTGCTGACAATTGAACAGGGACACCATGGCATTGCAAACTTAACCTTCTTCGATTAAGGGTCATTTGGGATATACAAATCACTCTTGAAACAAGCTCGTAACAGTGGGTCACCATGAATTACTTGACTTCTTGCCAACCACAACAGTCATGTAGTAGTATCAAAACCTGAAAATGCATGGCAAACAGCAGATTAGCAACTGTTTTAACTGACTAACGCGCTTCAGAAAGTCATTACCCTATTATTTTCTATTGTCTCTGACCAACTGAGAGTAAGATCATTACAGCCCTCTGCTGCCAGGAGTATCAACATGATCAATAGATCTGTGTCTTCGCAATATGGATTTTTGAATTAAATATGCTATGGGGATGCCGTTTGCTATAGCAAACATCTGAATCTCCTTTCGCCTTTCAGTCAAACCAAGAGTTTAATGAGAGCCTGCATCCAGATCATTTGAGAAACATCTCTTTTCCCAGCAAATTTGTTGCATTTGCGTACCTTCGTTTTGTGATACTAGGATTGTTGCTGATCATGTGGTTGTCTTTTTTGTTTAGTGCACCAGTGTATCCATTGAAGACAATGACTGCTTTGATAGTGGTCAGCTGTGAAAGATGTAATCATCAATTTAACCTTCATGAATGAAGACAAGAATGACTTGTTCAAAAGCTTGCAGCCCAGTTGAACAGCATTCTTGCTTCACAGGAGAAAAATTACTTGAGAAAACATTTGCAAAGGATCAATTCTGTGAGATGTAATGAAAAAGATATGTTCCAAGTAGGCAAGATACAGTCAAAAAAATGGAAAACAAGCTCACTTTTCTGATATCGCTACAAACGGAAAGCTAAAGTCAACACCCTTGCATCTCCTCGGCCTGTTAAAGGTAACCATGACCAAACTCTTTATTTCAAAGATTCACGTTTAGTATCACAATCTGAGAACTGTCTCTAGATAGGTGCTGCCATGAACTGTCCAACATCAGTGGCGTAAGCTAGGGGGGCACGTGCCCCGGCGCCACCTCAGGGAGGCGATGAAATGACGTTGGGGAAAAAGAACATTGACACTGCACAGGCCAGTAGACCTAGTTCAAAATGAGAGCCTTTGAGGTACTAAAACTTGCTAAAACTCGAGAAAAATTTCCCTTCGGGGCTTCGCCCACTGGACCCCCGTCAGGGGCCAGTATAGTTCATCTGATTCATGATGGATAATGAGAGCCTCCAAAAGTACTCGAACATGCTAAAACTCAAGACCTTCCGGGAGCTTCGCCCCCTTGACCCAGTTCAGGGCAAGTAGAAATCATTGCTCATGATAATGAGATGAGAGCCAAATGCAATCAAAATGCTAAAAATCGAATTTCCCGGGGCTCGCCCATGACCCCGCCAGGGCCAGTATAGTTCATCTGCCTCATGATAAAGAGATAACTGAGAGCTGTCTCCGAAGGTACTCAAACATGTTAAACCCGAGAGCTTCCGGGGTCCGCCCCCGGACCCGCCAAGGACAGTATAGTAACTGCCTCATGATAAAGAGATAAATGAGAGCTCTATTGAAGGCACTAAAAACATGCTAAAACCCGAGAGCTTCAGGGGCTTCGCCCCCTGGACCCCACAGGGGCAAGAAAAGACCATTGCTTCATGATAATGAAATAACTTGAGAGCTCTCTGGAAAGCATCAAACATGTTAAAAAACGGCAGCTTCCGTGGCTCCGCCCCCGGACGCCCGTAAGGCGGGCCTTTGCCTCTGAAACCACATGAGGGCCCTCAATCGAGCCCTTGGGGGCGTCAAGTTAAATCTTGCCCGGCGCACACATCCATAGCTACGCCACTGGCGACATATCAACCATCCGTTTTTAGGACAGATGTAAGCCAGATAAAGCACAATTTCTGATGGCCATTTACGAACATGTGTCCTCGTCAGAGGCTGCTGCAACTGAGACAGTGCCAAACACTGATTACTATGTTGTTGATAAAGGGTCTCTTTTACATCGCTTGAAATGGACAGAAAGAAGCACCTAGTTGCAGTGCTGACAATTATGCATCTTTCACAGTTGACCATTATGGCAAAGCATCCATTCTCTTCCAAGGATACACTGGTGAACCAAACACAAAAGACAGTACACATGAACGTCGCAAAACTAGGATCGCAAATAAGGTATGATATCAAATGTGACAAATTTTGCTGGGGAAAAAAGGAAATGCAGATGTTGATATAGCAAAAACAGCAGTTGCCATGGCATAATTTAGGTCAACAACCCAAAATGGAAAAGACACAGATCTGTTGATACTACTTCTCCAATATGCAGAAGAGCACTGTAATGACCTTTACTTTTGGTCTGACGGGCTAAAAGAGAAAACGTGTGTATGATATCAATCTTCTGAAGCACTTATTCAGTGATGACATTTGCTCCAATCTGTTCTTTGCCAATGCATTTTCAGGTTGCGATACTACTTCAATAATATTTTGTTGTTGGCCAAAAATCTGTTTTCCTCAAAGTCATCCATGTGTTATAAGCTTGTTCCAGAGTATTTTGTACTACCAATACAGATCCTGAATCGATAGAAAGATGAAGGCTGCACCCAATGGTGTCCCTGTTCAATGATCAGCAATCAGAGTCTTTGGAATTATTATACGCTACAGGTACCTTTCCTAAAAGTTTTCACAACAGCTTTGGACTTTATGCGAAAACATGGACCAAGTTAACCAGTCTCGATCTCATATGATGATGAACTTGAAGACTAATAGTAAAGTTAATAGTGTGGTCGATCTCATACTGCAATCAAGTGTTTTTGGTCACATGTGAAATGACTTTCTGTTCAAGAATTTCACAGATTCACTGTACAGCACAAATGTGATAGATTATAGCTGATAAAAAAATCAATATGACTACGATTTAGACAAATAGCCACTAAAAATCATTTTAAATTCAACTGGATTTCTAATGCCAATGCCGAATTAATAGAAATGACACCACTCCCTCATTTGTCACTGTAATCTGACTGATGCTAAATAGAAGGATATGGTTCATTTTTATTTAAATGGCAGACAGTGGCAATTTTTAAGACATCAAGGTGCTTTTAAAACTTTACAACAACCATCTTCATGGATTTCTCATGCTACAATTAATTTTAAAAAAACAACACCAGATTTTGTTATTTTGGCCACTGTGGCAACCCAAGAAATTAAAGAATTGACTTAAACAATGTATATTTCAGCTCCATATTGATTTAGACGCCAAGATGATACTCAACTTCATAAAACCCATTTTAATGGATTTGTAATGCTAGACTTAGTAGTAAAAGACATCTATCCTTGTTTTGTCCTTTGGCCCATCCGGTACCAGAGATACAAGAATTTGTACTTTCCAACATGGGGGATGGTGGCCATATGGATTAGAGGTCAAGATATTCTCAACTTCATAAAACTGATTTTTAAAATGGTGATTTGTTATGCTAGAATTAGTAGGAAAGACATCTATGTTTTGTCCTTTTAGCCTCATTTGTTGCCAGAGATATAAGATTATGTTTTTCAAAATGGCGGATTGCAGCCATTTTGTTTTATGTCATAGTTTGCACACTTTTCTGGGACCCTCGATTTTGTGCAACTTTGATATATTGTTAAGCTGACCTTAAGCTACCAGAAAATGCCAAAAAACCTTCTGTGGCAATTTGTGTTGGGGTCATGGTGCTATCTTTACTTACGAAAGATCACATCAGTATCTGGGAAAATATGGACCTCCTCTTGAAATACAAAGTGCCTTAACCAATATAATCGCTTAAGAGGCTTCCGAATTCTGCAGGGATTTCTTGTTTTTTATGTTGCCTTGCCAGAACTCTGGCAAGAACACTGCCGGCTTACAACAACCTTGCCGGATCCGGCAGTCCCGGCCGAACTGTTCATACGTCAACATCCAAAGGTTTTTTCCGGTTGGTTCCTTCTTGATTTTTGTTCTTTCTTCTCAGCAACAAATTCTTCATCCAAAATATTCAGTTTCTTATTGCAATTCTGTTAAGGAAAAAAAAAAACAAATAAAGCACATTTACAAAAACAAATGATGCATCAAATTTTAGACTTCACTTCAAATATTTCACCATCTTATTTTCATAAGTGAACTTGAGGAAATCCCTAACAATGAATACAGTAGGCCGTGTTTATTAACTTCTGGAGTGGATTGTCACCATGCTGCTTCCAAACTTTGTAACTTCATCAAGATGTGAGAACGCTCAGAAACCTGTGAATAGTACAGAAAGTATTACACCCTGTTCAGTGTAAGGTGGAACATACCCATTTTTTGCCACTTAATATTCTACACATGTGACAGAGGAGATGATCCAAATTGTCAAAAATACCGGCATAGCTATTATATTTGTGTTTACTCTAGGGTTGTATTAATGACTTTGTCTTCCCTTGTTTATCTCAATGTACTTTATCAAAAGGTCATTTTCATCTTATAGTGAAGACACTTTAGTAACTAGGCTGCCATTCTCTTTCAACACAATTGCCATTGTCAAGGCCGTTTAAGAGATGCCAGTGAGTATCATTAAACAAGTGATTCTTGAACAGTGTCGCCTGCCTTCGCGTTCACCTTTCCTTCACTCTCTGCAACAATTGACCTCCGTGCCCTTTGTATTTTTTACAAGAATATGAATGTCAGGCAGTGATTTATAAAAATAGACCTTTTGCACGAATCCCCCCATAATGCATCTCGTATTGGGCCCATTTCCATCTGGGAATTTGTACCAGCCTCAGTCAGCTAAAAAACATACGGTTACGAGAGTAATATCATCTAAAAACCTATCTGTGACGTTGCACAGTTAAACTTATTCGCCCGCAGGTGACATAAGCCCTTTCACATCTCAGATTCAAGATGCTTGTGGGTAATTCCGACGAATCTTTTTGTAGATAAACAAAGACGAGGCTGGGCATTTTATTATTCCCCCCGTTCCGAACTCGTCGGCGGGGACAATACTGTCAATATCAATATACTTTGTTGAATTGTCATACAGTTTGCAGTAAAAAATGTAATTTTGACAGTAATATACGGTCATCCAGATCTGTTAACAAAATACGGTAATGCAAAATTTTAATGTTTTGACCGTTTTGATTACAGATTTTTACAACAAACTGTCAATTTTACGGGTACAACAATGTAAAAAAGTCTACATCAAATATATAATAATAATATGTGTATTTTTAACGCCGACATATTCCACGTAACGTGCTCAAGGCGTTGTGCATTGCGGCAGCCATGAAAGGCGCTCAGCCACATCAGAGAAACCAAATACCAGAACATATTTATTCGAAAAGTTCGATTTAGAAGAATGAGGAAACCGGAAAGTACCCGGAGAAAACCTGCGGGAACGATATGGATCGATAAACCAAATTCACATAAATCCACCGAGAACGAGCCCCGGCAGGGGATTGAACCCGAGACCTCATTGGTGAAAGGCGAGGGAAGATACGCTATACGCCAACCCGTTCCCCCCCCCCCCCCGCACATTAGTGGGCGGTCAGTGTTTTTTTAATTGTATACAATTCCCAAAACTCTCTAATAACTTACCGAAAATACATATACATTTTCTAAGTGTTTTTGATAATTTTCCTTTTCATCCAATGACGACCGTTTACCAGTATTGTGGGCAGATTTTTTTTTTTCAACAGTGGCAGTGCATGTTTTCGCTAAAAATCGGTCCCTTTTTACACTTGACACTCAACTTGCCGAGTGTTTTGTGCTTTGCAACTTTATAGAAGATTGCTGACTAAGTTCTGTACTGTTTTAATTTTTCTCATACTTTTCTTATTACTTTCCCTATCCAAACTTATTAAAATTGCTCTGGCTCGACCTTAAAGGTGCGTGTTCCCTTCGTCTTTGGGACCCCCCTGATTTACCCGGAGTAGTATCGATTTTGATATCAGATGAAGGCCGTATTTTTCATTCTCATTGTCGTCCTGAAATTTTGAGCCCTCGAATCCCATTTCAATCCTAGATATAAACAAAAAAAACAACCCGTTTAAGTGGTTAACCACTTTATTACACAGTATTGAAAAGGGCTTTTGCAACATGCATTATTGGGCGTCTACCATCAAAACCGCAAGTTTGTTTTCCCCCGGTACTTGAGGGGGTGTATGTTCAAGTGCCAGGCTCCCATATCAAGTAGAGACACAATACACATAAATCGGATCAACCAACCTTTAACTTGAAAGGACTGCTGGATTAAAATGTGAAAGGCATGGTCGACGACCCAGACTGAAGCCGGGTCGGGCCTTGCACAATTCACAGCTTTTTCTACAGTGTGAACTCTATATTCTTGGATAATTACAGAAAATAAACAATGATGTTTATGTCGACATGCAAAATACAAAGGGCGCCAGCATCCATGAAACGGTGAAAAAATATGCTCGAATGTAGCGTGTGCGTACCGCAGACACGCGTTTGTGAGTTACCGCTGAAGACGCTGGCCAACGCATAACGCTAACGAAATATTCCGAGCTGCGTAAAATGCATTTACACCATTTACAATACCCCAATTGCGCGTCAAGCTGGACAAACAATAGCGGCCAGACCGGAATCTCCTTTTCTATATCTGTGATAGGCAGCATAGGTTTTCTGAGGTTTTTTAGCAAGTTTTGTTCTCTTTGTTGGAGGCATGCAATGAATTGGAAATTCTTAAAATGGAATATGATTTTGTACATTACAGGTTCTATACGTTGTCTTGTCCTGAAGTATGGAAGTGACAGACGTGCGCGTATGTCCCAGTGCCGCCTTTCCATTTGCCAGTGCGCTTATGCTTGACTAGTAGCGCTGAAAGTCTGGTACAATGTTCACCCGCGTCGCTACTTGTACTTCGAGCTGGACAGAGTATAGGACTCGCAAATATCCTGTACCATTTAATAATTTGCTATTCAGTTGTAAAAATCCCAGCCATCTTAACACACATACGTCATTACTTAAAAGGCATCAAACTTTAACAGTGTAAATGGAAGTAAAACAACACCTGCTTATAATGTTGGCAGCTGTCCAAGAAGTGAGACAGCTGATTACACAATATTACAAAATACTTTTCTTTTCATATGTAGGCCACACAACCTAACTTTAATTGCCAAATTTCATTTGAATCTGACCACAGACCATTTAAACCTCGTCTACCCGACCATATTTTTTGCAAAAAAACTCTCGAAGGGGTGTGACCACCCCCCCCCCCCGTGATTTTCGTTACTGAAATAACGTCCAGATTCTGTATTTGGGTACAAAAGAGATAGCCTAATTTTCTTCTTTCCATTGGTACCAAATAAGTACTACATCCCATTATGATGTCACCATGACGTTAAATGTTGAGGAAAGTACGGAAAATACTGATATAGGGTGGAAAATTGATATTTCGCAATTTTAACGACCCACACTTATTTATAGACTCTAAATGTTGTCCATTATATAAAACTAGTCATTTCCCATCAGTAGAGTCAAAACCTGCAGAAAATCTGATTTTCCTACCTTTTGGGGCAAAATTAATTTTTCACTGTGTGTGTCTATGGAAATGGCAGTTTGCTGACAATGCGAAATTTATGACGTCATTGTGACGTAATGCCAGGCATGTTGGTACTCATTTTGGTATCCTATGGAAAGAGGAGTGCCATAGCTATCTATTGGTATCACAATCAAGTGTCTGTGATGTTCCTGTGGTTTGTGTTGGGCCATGTTGGTACGTCTTTTCCGCATGGGGGGTGGTTACCCCCCTATCCATCACTTTGGGAATCACCCTGTATCTTACCTATCCCGGTGATGTTTGTTTTTGGATTAAAAGGAGCGGAACTGTCAATTGACATTACATTAAATAATTTTGGGGCACCAAAAAGGGGTTTTAAGCAAGCCGGAAAAACCTGAAAGGGGGGGTGGTAACCACCCCCCTTTCGGTAACAGGGTTATGTGACGGGTAATTTTGGTTTATTGCAATAGCATTCAGGACGGTACAAATATTTTTCCCATCACCATAACCAATTTTTCTTTTAGCATTATAATTGGAAGTCAGTCGTCAAATACTTTTCAGATAAGATGAGAAAAAACCATGTTTCTCATGATCCCAAATTCTCAGGTTCGATGGTGTGGAAGGTGGGGGGGGGGGTCAAGGCTGAGGATTTGATAGTACCCCTTTAGTTGGATTTGCAATCAATCTACTCATGTAACCTTTTCGGGGACCACCCTCCAGTAACAATACCTTAGTAATGAGAACATGTCCAGCAGTTATTCTGTATGGTGTGCCAGTGACAGCCCATCTAGGCTTAGCTCTAAGACGACACACAGAGGTAGCGGTCTGCCTCTTGTTGTTCTTGATGTTGTGGCTTCGTCTCCGAATGAGGCGCTCCCGCAATCTGCATCAATGTGGGTTGATATGATGTGACGATGCATCCTACAAACACAATACGGAAAGAAATTTGTATTTTAAAACACAACACAAAAACACAAGAATGTACTTAAAATCAAAATGAACAAGTTTTTTTGTCACAAACTTTCGTAACAGGCCTCTTGACTGTGACTCTGCATTGGTGAACCACAGGGTGGCGCCATTGGGGATTGCGTCACACAAATTTTAGACATTCGAAGTTGCACACCTTTCAGACTTTAACTGAAGTCTAGACGTAAACCTTATGAATGATTTTAGTGACTGATGACTTGACGTGTCCCTCGCAAGGTGAGCTTGAGAGCTCTGCTATGCCATCTCTGCGCCATTGACCTACATTGCTGGTTGCTGTGTGCCAACTGAATTATAAGGGCTGTTTGTTATTCCCTTAGCTGTCGAAGCTCTGTTAATATTTTCCCTAACTGTGGAAGCTCCAAACTGAGTGTGATGAAATGACCGTGAAATTGATTTACGGGAATTGGCAGACCATCACATCAATTTCCCCATTGATTGTTGTTACCTGTTCATAATTACTACTACTGTCTTACATCCCCTCCAAAAACAAGTCCTTGAAACCTTCAGTCTTACCCCAGTCCATGAACATAGTGGGTTCTATATAAATGTGGTTATTCTCTTGATGGGAAGCACATACTTAATGGTAAAACAATAAAAATTCTGTGTAAGAATTCATAAAGTCCATTTAATTATTTTTTTTACCTTCTAACACAGTGTTGATGGATTTGGTTGGGTGCTTTGAAACAAGGTTCTTGCATATCATTACTGCAATTTTTTGTAATTCCAAGTTTGCTAATTATATTTCGCTATACTTTGTTCATTACTAATAGGCAAAAACATTCAGCTTAAAGTCATTCCACTTTACACACACATACCTGACACAAACATGCACCGTGCACACATCACAACACTGCGTTTTGCTGCAACATTGTTGCTTCCGTTCTATTCTATGTCAATTCCAGTGTTAAGGGTCTGGCCTATCTGAAAACAAATAGTGAGAACAACTTGACTTTACATCCCCCATCCCCCCCTTAAAAAATGGATATAAATATGTCAATGACTATTTCAAAGAAAGTTTAAAAAAAACACCTTTCATATGGCCCAGTCCTCAGCCACATACATAGCTATTCCTCTTCATGTGTCTGTTTTTTGGCATTTAGGGGTGCCAGTATTAATACCATAAATCCCGGTTGAATGGTGCATCACACTCTCCCTTTGTACACTGCAGCTAACAATGATTGTAGCAGAGACAAGCAAATTCCTAGGTATCAACCAATCTATAAATCCTTAAGTTTGCAGTTGCTTTTCCAAAGGACTTGGATTATGTTGTTTATCTGCCAGCCCATATTCCAAAAGCCCAAAAGAGGCGAGATCCACATATATTGTGTTCCCTCTCTGGGTCAGAATGTGAACCACTTGGGCCATAGCGGTGTTAAAGGCTGACTCACGAGATTTCCACATGAGGTTGCCCCTCAATTTCTTAATAATCATGTTTTTTTAGCATGGCTTGTCTTAGACTTATCAATTTTTTATTTCAAGGCTTTGTGATAAATATCTGTCGGCATCACACTCCCGACCATTTCGACATAATATAAATATCATCCGTGCCCAGAATACTGTACTTTCCGCTGACTAGCCACTATTTACTATTTAATCCCTATACATGTTATCACTTAATGGGGGTGACCCAATCATGGTCCCTTTTTCATATAATTGTTTTCTCCCTCACACGAAGCATATCAATAAAACCTCTAATTACAATTCCGAGTTAAATCCGTCCATCTGTTTCGACATATTAGAAGCAAAAATGTGTACTTAATTGGCCCAGTAGGATAGTTTGTGTTAATTAATGTGGTCAACACCATCGGAGCACTTTTGTGTTCAATACCTCAAAAAAAAATCATAAGGGTATGCAAAAAATATGAACTTTCCTTCTGATACCAAAATCTCAATTTTGTATGGAGTGAAACCAGGTTGTCAATTGGTCACGCACCTTTAAGCTATTCAATAGACCCTACGTCCTACGCCGTCACGCTTGGTTATTAACATAGAACTCCCTTGCCCCTACAGATGAAATTCCAAGAGTACAATAGCTACCTTACAACTTGGCATCTCTGTAATTCAATAACAGTGGATGTCTTGAGTCAGGTATGTGGCTATCTTGCCCTGCATCATGGCTGCCTATTGCATAGGGTCAATATTACCACCATAGATGACTGCCAAATCGTGTGAAACACATTTTTTCAATGGAATGAATTTTTGGCCATGAAGCAAGGTTAGAACGAGTTTTAGGTTTATTCCGTATTGAAATGTGCATTTCACACTATTTTTGGCACTCCACAACTCTCCATATATAGTCATTGCAGAATAAGGGCCAATTGCGCGTCTGACGTAATTTGACGGTTCAGAACAAAGCCGGCCATGCATAATATTCTGTGAACATTTAAGCTTATTGGAATCATAAAGTTTTAACTTACTTGAATTATTGGGTGTCCGTGCGTCGAAAACCCGACTCAATAGGCATGTTTTGACATTTTAAATCATTTTGTTCGAACATGCCCCCCATACTACACATTCCACAATCACCGTGCGCGCCGCGCCGTCATTGACAACCCTTGACATACGCGCAATTGGTCGGCTCATTCTGTGTCCCTGCTATACAATACACATACATCCATGCTGGTTGGTCCCCTTTATCTGCTGCACCCACCACAGATAGCTTCTTTGCCTACAATACTATAAGTAGTAAACACCATATCATAAGCAGCCAGCTTCTCTGGACCGTGCTCTTTAGGACCATGGTACAGCTGACAGAGACATCATCTGGCCCTCACATCTCTTCTCTACTTCACCCTTCCATTGGAGCTGAGGGATGCGGGCATATGACAAGGGTGCCGGATGATTTTGATTAAACCTTTTACAACAAAATGATTTGCTGTTAGAATTGCAGCCTCTGCTGCACATATTAGTGGTAGATACTTTTACCAATAGCCCTGAAGCAAGGTCACATGATGTAACCAACATGTCACCCCACCCCTCCTTTCCACCTAGTTACATCATCGTACCTTACAGAACTCATACGACATGCAAGATATTAAGGGTTACATTACGACCACAGACACACACCCAGATCACAAACTTACGACCAGAGTAATCCCTAATGGCCTTTCTGCAATTCTTGCAGACGACACAAAATGTCAGCTTTTTCTCCGTTAATGCATCCCAAAACAAAAAAATGGCAAAATGAGGAGTTGGGTTTTTTACCTTTTACTTTTAAATTTTAAATCACCAAAGACTATTCCAACCATGTTTTTACTGTTAATGTAATATTTTTTAAAGATTTTGATTTGAGATCACCTTGTATTGAAAATAATTCTTAAACATTGCGGAAATTTATGCAATTTCATTGGTTCCTGGTTCAACTTTTGATTAATTTCATTTAGACTGGGTATTACCTGCTGCTTACTGATAATATTTCGTGGTTAAAGCAATATTGGGCACATTTTTTGAAGAGCACCCCCAATTTTAAAAGTTGATATGTTGGCACAAGTTACGTTGGTATTGTCTAGGAAACTATAACCTGCGAACTAGAGAATGCTCAGAAATGCGTTTTTATCATAACATAAGCGATTTTGGTAATTAAATTGAGGGATCCCAGCATTAACTTAAACGGCAGAGCCGAAATGGCTCCGTTTATGTCCCGGGCCAGAGAATAGTGCCACCTCGAGAAGATAACCTCGGAACTTGACTTGCCTGAACCATAAACAACTAATGGATGAGTGTATACACGTACATGTGCTATTTCCCGTCTTATTTCACATTGGAAGGCTTTTCCAGCAGCCGTTGAATTATTATCGGGATCCCCGATCATAATTATTTAAATATTATACAGAACTCGGAGAAACTTGCCGAGCACAGACTAAATAAAGACGAAAATACCGTCTCGAACCCGGAGCCTCTCCGCTTTCTAGATGTGAGAAATACCACTGGGCCACAGGGGACTGTGTTAATGTGGAGAACCAGTGACGAGCACTAATGTATTCAGTCTTTGTTTCAGATTTTCAAGCGGCCGTAATTATATTTTTTGTATTATAGAATGGGAGGGCCCTCCCATTCTATAATAGCAAAATATAATTTTGGTTTCAAATTCTTCGGAGAGAAGCATTTCAAATGTAAAAAGCATATCTTTTTTTTAATTGGAATTTTTCTAATGCTCTGAGCTAACCCACCACAATGGCATAGTGTGACCAATCTTTGTAAAAATATCTATTTTAAATTCACCTTGACCTTTGTCGGCTTTTTCTTCATCTTTGTCCTTTTCTTCATCTTTGTCCTTTTCTTCACTTTGTTCCTTTTCTCAGCTTTGGCATCATCTTGCTCTTGGTTTTAGTTCTCTCTGTATCTCCCAGAGATATCATGGTCATGGTTTTACCCAGCCCCTGTCCATCATCTGTTGGGGAATCAAATAGCACATTCATACCTAAGGGTTTCAAGATTGCATCCTTTTTCTCCGCTTTGTCATACCTAGGAATATCAGTTTCATTGCCTCATGAAATCAATCTGGTCAAGTTTTAAATTCATTTCTACAACAAAACTGATACAAGGCTTATTGGAAAATTCTATGGAACAAGCGAGCAGGAAAAAGTGCCATTTTTTTCAAAAACAGATTTTGGTGATTTTTAGGGTCATTTGAAAAAAATGCCTGATTGAACGACCCTACGTCAAAAGATCCATCACTCGTAGACACAATTTTTTTTTAGTTTAAGTTATATCCCGTGCAAATGATTCAGTTTTAACATTTCAATTTTCTTGGATGTCACACACATAATCATGAGTAATGACCATGAGTCCTAGACATTCTGTCGACAGCTTGTTTTGTCCACCTGGGTGGAGAATGCAAGTGAGGTAAAGTGCCGTTACCAAATGCTAACACATTGGCCTCATTGGAGCTGAACCCATCCGTTCGGTCGGTCGTTACATCACTGGAACCACATGTACCCTTCATGCTTCGCCATACTAACTGCATCTTTGTCACAGGAACCACTGACCCAAGGCTAATATAGGGTGTGCACACTTTGACCTCTAATGACCTCATAGTATGACCTTTGATCCCAATCTCTTTCTCCCTGCCTGGGGGATCTTGCAAGTTTTAACTGCAGTGTTTTTCTAGAATATCTATAGAACCATAACGAAAACAGTGGTGGTAAATCACAGATGCACCTTTATGATACTTACCCAAGATTCCTCCACAAGGTGTTGCTGCTCTCGCATATAGGCCAGAAAGCTCTTGCTTTGATGAGGCATTAAACTTACTGTCAGACCCTCTTGGTCTTCTTTCTCCACATCATGCAGAATGGACAAGTCTCTCAAGACCTGAGAAAAGATCCTGGACCACGGTTAAGGTGCTTGTTCCGATTTATGTGTATTGTTTTCTCCACTTGATATGAAGAGCCTGGCACTTGCACTACTCCCCATCGTGGAAAACAACCTGCGCTTTGTTGGTAAACGCAATAATGCATGTTGCAAGCCCTATTCAATACTGTTCTAATCTTGATGGTTCACCACTAAAATGCGTTTTTTGTTTTATCTTGGGAAGAAATGGATTTGGGCTCAAATTGCAGGACGACAATGAGAAAAAGTACGACCTTTCTCTGATATCAAATCGATCTACTTCCGGTTAATCAGGGGGTCCCAAGACGATCGGACACGCACCTTTAAGAGGAAGGTTCCGAAGCAAGAACCATAGTCTTTTGAATGACACCTACTTACTGCCTCTAAGGATAAACAACAAGGAGTCTCTGGGTAACCCTGACTTGTTACCAAGGAAATATATGTATGGAGACCTTAGCTACAAGATCTAATATGGGTCGAGGTCTCAACCTCATAGCATCAACAATAAACCAAAATGCCTGTTGTAGTATCTTAGGCATCAATATAGTAAATGAGCAATTAAACATGTAATAAATTGTAACCATCAACATAATGAGGAAGCTTATCTACAAAAATTTTGTTTAAATGACAAGCCAGAATTGAATAAATCTCCAACTGGAAATTATTTTTTTAAACCTGCCTTCTATATCTTCCAACCTGAAGAGGGTTAAAAATCCAATTGCAATTGAATTGGGCAACCTTTCAAACCAGACTTGACATGTTACCAGAATATTTTCATTTATAATTAGAGAAGTGAGTAAAAAAAAAAAACACATTGCTGTCATATTAGCATAACTGATGAAGCTCACACATGCCTGGGTGTTTTGGTAGTCCAGTCTCAAACCCAGCACCAAGCTGTCAAACCATTTGAGTCCTACTGGCAATTCCTCATTTGTCTGTGACCTTTGAAATTCCTCCAAACCTAGCAAAGGGTGTAAAATCCCAGTTGGAATTTAAATTGTGCTATTGGTTTTAGAAGTGTATGCATTCCAGGGTGCAGGAATTAGTAGTCTGAATATTCATTGATATGCAAACTACATAGTTTTGAGTGACAGGAGAGATTTTTTTAGGATAAATTTCTCTCAAAGTTCATTGGATTGGTTGTTAGACCCCTTAACCGAGAACTTTTCAAAGGGTTATTGGAAACAAACATGAAAAAGAAAACCCCAAACCTTGTTTAAACTTGCCTGCTATCGGGTAGAATCGTTCCCCTAAAAAAACATGCTTTGACTTTCCTGCGTACACACAGAAACTACTAATCACATCATTTAGTACATAAAGACGCCGTATTAGGTTTATTCACTTCAAGTGTTATCTAATATATTGGCAAGCATTCCAATATGTAAAAAAACCGGGGTTCGACAAAAATTGGGGGTCGCTTCTTTCTGGAAATCTCCTCATGTCTCTTTTAACCTTAATTGTGTAGTAGCTTATCAATAAGCCTCTCTGGTATGGATCCTACTTCTCTGTGTAGGTCGAGACGCAGTCATGGCGGCCGCCATAAGAGTGCTGCAGCTGAGGCCTGGTCTAGCATCATGTAACATTTTCAATGTTTCAGAATAATTAGAAAGTTTAATTTGCACACAAAAGCTTTTTTTTCTTCTCCAACTTGAATCAAGGAACTCCCTCCTTTACTTTAGAACATGAAACTTGACCTACCTACAGTGACAAAAAATAACTCATATTAGAATGGATAGTCAAAAATGTCTATCCTAGTCAAATTCTGAAGGATTCAGTCATGCGTACAAGAGTTTGACTCCAATAAGTTACAGAGTTTAAATGTTTACCACACACAACCTATACGCACAACATCACACACACATACCACGCATACACCACACATTTGCACGCTGCACACATATGCACTCAAGCACACACACATACGCACGCATGCACCACACACCCCATTCACACACACACCACACCCATACACCCACATCCACCCACCTACACAGTTACCACCTAGACCTTTGACATACAGATCTGTCTGTCACAGTGCAAATAGTCAGTAGATACTAAGGCCTGTGGTGCAAGTGTCCATCTAACATGGGTGAGGGGTTGACGTACTGTGGAGACAGATGCTGACGACAGATTTTGCTATAACAAAATCCAACCTTTTGCTAATTTTATATAAAAAATTATTTATTTTTAAAATCTCGTGACCCAATTAATCGGAAATAGTAGGAGCTGTTTGAATACCATTACTTTCCTTTGAAACTACCTGCACCTTGTAAATGGCCTGGGTGAAGTCGCACGGCTGCTGGAAACACACCTCTAATCTTCTACTTTCGAAGTCGAAGCAATTATCGATGCGCTGCGCAGTATGTCTGCGCCCTTACTCAAGACCTCTTATACATTCTTAGACGCAGTCTAAAAAATCGCGCGCGTTGAAGACACAGCGTGTGGTGTAAGACCAACAAATCTCTTACACCTAACACAAATACTGGTTATCTACCCGACAAATACCAAGGCATTCCTTGTGAGACTGGTGTGGGAGTTTATTGTTCTTTTTGTACTCTAGGTTCACTTCTCAATTTGGGGAAGGAGTTGTGAAGATGTTGATCCAAATAATTTCCCACAGTCCCGATAATAACTTCTCAACAAGTGATACATAAAGGCTATTTTTTGGAACTCGATTATCAATTTACCATCAAGCAGACTTCCTCCATTTTGACCAGTCACACACAGTGATGGTCCACATTCTGGATGTCACGCTTTGCAAAATCTTCTGGTTTTACACCAACTTGTGTTCATTTTTTTTGTCCAACAATTTTAAATTTTGAGTGTAATTGATACACTGATTATTTTTGTTAGGATAGTGATATTAGCGCAATGGAGACCATCTGCTCTCCCATTATGGTTCTCTAATCCCCTGTTCCATTAGGGAACAAATTTTTGGAATAAAAAACTAACGAATACACGAGTTCCCCTGGACCCTAATCCGATAGACAATCCCAATGCAGCAGCAAATTATCCGACAATTATCGTAATGGCTTATGGTGTGTCAAAGGATTTATTCAGCTGAGAAGGCTGATCTGGGGCCACATTTATCCATGATACAGACCTCCTAACTGGCCGGCTTTGAGGTGTGGACGATTGGGACAGTCAGGGTTTTTTTCACCCTACTACTCAAATTCAAAAACTTGCCTGCGATGTACATGTACTGTGGCAACACTCTGTCTAGCGGGACCGACGGCTTAACATCCCTCCGAGGGATGGGATGTTTTCCATGTTCATTTTGCCCAATTGCCAATGAATTGAGGAGAGCGATATTCTGTCTTTAATCAATAGCTGGTATGAAAATCCCAGCAGGACATAACCACCCCACCCCCCCCCCCCTGGATTTGTAACTGGGAATTTTGGTAAATTTGCACCACAGGCAAGCCCCTACCACCCAGCACCTCTCTCACTACATTCAACTGTGGTGTCCAGCCTGTGGTTCATACCCGACTTCTATGTGGCACATGTGTGCTACAATCAAATGGACGAAGGGGGAATTTTAATACTCTGCTACTCTGCTGCTAGAAGGCCCGATAAACTAAATGCTTGAACACATTTGTGTATATATTAATGAGTTTTAGGAAGATTTACCAAAATTTTGAGTGAAGTCAATTTTTTGAGATGACCAAAAAATGACATTCCCAGTGTGTTTTTTATTATGGCACTGAAACAAAGTCACACACTTATGTTTAGGACTATTACCAACCTTGGTTAAAATGTGATGTGATCAAGCAAAAATGAGTTCGGAATTGCAAATATGATTTTGAAGATAATAGCCAAAAAAGGAGAACATGCCTTTTGTTTCCTATTGTTTGGCCACCCTTCACTGATCATATCTTGGAATTGGTCAATTTTCATGGGGATTTTAGTTCAAAATGTAGCTTTTTAATGAGCTACCGCTACATGAAAAACTTACAATTGAATCTGACCGCCTTCAGACTCTTTTGCTTGATCTCATCACAAATTGCCTTGATAATTCAAACTATGGTCCTTTTTTATGATCATTATTTTAGCTAAGATATGGGACAAAAATTTAGGTTTTACACAAACTTGTGTTCATTTGGTCAAAAAATTTTATAATGAGTGTAAGTGATAACTTATATTTTTGTTAGGATATGTTATTGCACTGAGAACCATCTATAGCCATTATGTCTCTTAATCCGGTTTCCATATATGGAAACCAAATTTTTGGAATAAAAAAAACTAACCGATACAAGAAGTCCGGACCCTAATCCTATAGACCAATCCAATGCAGCAAAGTATCGACAGTTATCGGTAATGGCTTATGGTGGTGTCAGGATTTATTCAGCTGAGAAGGCTGATCTGGGGCCACATGTATCCATGATACAGAACTCCTAACTTGGCCCGCTTTGAGGCTGTGGACGGATTGGGGAGCAGTCAGGGTTTTTCACCCTACTCAAATTCAAAACTTGCTGCGATGTACATGTAATGTTGCAACAATCTGTATACGGGACTGACGGCTTAACATACCCTCCGGGGATGGCGATGTTTTAATGATTTCTTTTGCCCAATTCCAAATGAATCATGGAGGAGAGCTGTATTCTTTATTTAAAGATATTAAAAAAAACAAAAAAACTAAATCCCCCCCCCCCAGGGATTGAACCTGGGAATTTCTGGTAAATTTGGCACACAGGCAAGCCCCACCCTTACCACCAGCCACACTCTCTCACTACATTCATCTGTGGTGTCCCAAGACTGTGGCTTCATACACCGACTTACTATGTGCACATCGATTGCTACAATCAAATGGACGAAGGGGGATTTAACTCTGCTGTTTAGAAGGCCCGGATACACTAAATGCGTGACACATTTGTGTAATATTATGAGTTTTATGTGAAGAGGGTACCCAAAATTTTGGAGTGAAGTCAATTTATTGGAGTGACAAAAAGTACGACATTTTCCAGTGTGTATTTTATGCCACTGAAATACAAAGTCACACCATTAGTATTAGGCTATTACCAACCTTGGTTAAAATGTGATGTGATCACGCAAAATGAGTCGGAAGTGGCAAAGATTGATTTTGGCGATATAGCCAAAAAAAGGAGAACTGCCTTTGTTTCCTCGTTGTGTTGGCCACCCTTCCATGATCATATATTTGGAATTGGTCAATTTCAATGGGAATTTCAGCAACTGTAGCTTTTTCAATGCTGCATACAGCTACATGAAAAAATAAACTTGAATTGAAAGACTTCAGACTCATTTTGCTTGATCGGCATCACAAAATTGTCCTTGATAATTCAACTATGGTTTTTATGATCATCTTATTTTAGCTAAGATATGGGACAAAAATTTAGGTTAAGATTCTTAGACACCAGTGCAGTCTGACAGATTCAAACTGCCTTCCCAAAATATGAGTAAAATTGCCCACTTTTTAAAATGCATTCACAAACTCTTCACACCATGTATCTTTGTATATTTTTGTTTATTTCAAAAATTTAATGCTGTTTTTTCTAGAATCGGAGTTAGCCCATCGCTACTGAACAGTCCAATTTTATCACCTAATAACATCAGAAGCATTAGGCTCCAAAACTGATATGGCAATCTTGTCAAACAGACCAAGGAATATTCTATTTTATTTAAAGGATCAATGTTTGTGAATGGAAATAGCCATGCACATTACCTGCATACTGATAGGCCATAACATGTGCTGGCACTTGCAAAGGCCCGCTTTTGTGGTTGTTGATCGCAAGAAATCCGAACAACTTTGTTTGTGGTCCGGTCCCACAGTTGAAGGATTGGATATGTGGTAGTGGGCGCTTGTTTTAGCCGTCATAACTTCCTGAGTTGTTGGTGCCGGTCCGCTAAATTGTTCCACTCTTCGTACCATTTATCGGGTAGGTAGTAAATTTACAGTTTTCATAAGATCATGGAAATGAATTTCAGTTACACGTTGAAATGTGTAAACATTACATGAGGCATTCAAAGAGCTTGGAAAAATTGGTAGAATTTAATACAAAATAATTACAAATAATATTCAACACAGCCTTTTCTTTTCCTACATCTACTATCTTACATCTTAAACATGTAATATCAACTAAGTAAGTTGTTCGGGAAATACTGAGACTTTAGCATCACCGCTTTTAAGGTAGGATTATCGGCTACGGCTTCGTGCCCAGATCTTGTTGAAATTCTCATGAAATGTTGGTATTGGTGAAAGAAACATGTGTGCCAAGTTTTAATTTTTTCCAAAAAGGCGTTTGAGAGAGATGTCACGTAATGTGTTTTCAAATTCCCGTAGACTTTGTACAGGGGCTGATTTTGGCAGTACAGAAAATTACCAAAATGGGGCAATTTTGTGAAAAACTACACATTTTATTTCACTTATTTCTCAAGTAATTGATGAGTTATAAGATTGGTGTTTGTTTTTAATGGTTAAAGAAATATCAAAAATCCATACAATTTTTTATTTTTATGTGTGTCATCAAAAACAAAGAACTGGTGGTCGCAACAACACTTTTTTGTATTTCAGTATTTCTAGAAATACTGAAGTATCCACTTTTCATAATTTTTCCTAGAAGAAACTACAACTCCCTTGGTGATGAATAAGGTGTCATATGAAAGGAAATCATATTTAGAAAATTCTCACGTTAGATTTTGAAGATTGAGTGTTTCTATTTGAAATAATAGGTGTTTTTAATTTTCCCTAAATTATTTTTCCCTAAAATAATTTTTTCTAAAGAATTAAACACTTGATTCCAAAAAGCCAATGTCAGATTTTAGGTATTTTGTTTATACACACATCCCAAAAGTTTCAGCTTAAAAGCACCTTCCATTTAGGCTGGGAAAAATTATTTATTTTAAAAATTAGGGAATTTTTAAAAAATAAATAAAAACACTAAAAAAAATCATGCAGTCTTGAAAAAGCAAAAAAATGTGGAGGAGAGTTCAATCCTTACCATAGTCAAGTTTGGACTAAATTGATTCAGGGGTTTTGATTTCATGGTCATTTTTCTGTAAGACCATTTTATCCGATGATCCTACCTTAAGATGCAAACTAACAAGATATCAACATTAAAAGGCCTGTGAGACTTTCTACAAGTAATTATAGTTCTAATTTTAACCACACTCTCATAGGATTTTTTTTTGACTAGACACCATGGCTGATATTCTGAAAGGGAGACTAACATTAGACAGGGGTTTAAACCAGGGTTAGTCCTACATGAGTGGATCTTTTTTCCTTTCAAAATGCTGTGAAAGTTAAATGTAACGGGTGAGAAAATTCCTCATGGATGGGCCGGATTTGTGAAGAATTTTGTCACCTGTTACAGCACATTTTTAGAGTATGTTGGAAGGAAAAAAGGTCCACTCATGTAGGACTAACCCTGGTTTAAACCCAGGACTAAAGTTAGCAGAGATGCCACAGGAGTGCTCTAAAAAAAACCTGAACTTTAACAGGTGAAGTCCAAGGCCCGCCATAGGGCCCCTATTGGGGTCCAGGGGCAACGCCTCAGCAGGGGTCCAGGGGTCAGCGCCCCCGGAAGCTCCTGGTTTTAGCATTCTTAAAACACCTAGAAAGCCAATCTGGAGTACAATTCCTTTAAGTATACGGCATAACATAAACAAGAAACTACTTTGCAATGCCCGCTGATCAACCCCTTACACAGAGCCTGTAGGATGATCGGTTACGGTACCTGTCATATGATTTTCTTGTAGAATGGAACGGTACGGAGGTCGAGTCGGACACGTGTAAAATGCGAGTTGCCAGAGGGGAGCGTTATACAGTACTAAATACTTGTTGTAAAATCCCATTTCATTTATTTTGGGCTCTCAGACTCCAGACGACCGGAAAAAAACGTTTTTTTTTGTAAACTGTACTACCCCCCCCCAAAAAAAACCCAGAACAATCAGACAGATTTTGGGGTTGTTAAAAAACCCGGATTTCCAGGAAAAAAACAGAAAAGTGGCATCTCTGAGTTAGACTCCCTTTAAGAATACCAGCCCATATTGCTAAAAAATGTTGGCCTATTTTGATTGTTCTGGCTGAATGAGTAGTAGATTTCCAGGGTTTTTTGTTTTCACCGCGATCCACAAGTCATTGGTAATGTCTGTTGTGGTGGTGTCAGGATTATTCAGCTAGTGTGCTGATCCGGGGCCGCGTGTATCCATGATACCGGACGCTCCTACTCTGGCCTTCTATTTGAGGCTGGGGCGGAGTTGGGAGCAGTCAGGGTTTACACCCTACCTTATTCGACACTGACTGCGATGTACATGTACCGTTGTGACTCTTCCTGTCACACAGGACCGACTGCTTTTAACGTCCCTCCGAAGGACGGATGCTTTCATGATCCACCATTTGCCCCAATTCCAAGTTGAACCATGGATGAGAGCGGTATTCTGTATTAATCAATATCCCTGGGTATAACAGAATCAAATCCGGAATTGAGAACCCGAATAAAGCCCAGCAAGTGCCACGACCCCACCAGATTCGATGCTAACCGTTAATTGTTGATGTTAAATTTGCGCCAGAGGCACCAATGTGCACCCTAACCGCTAGGCCAAAAGCTCCTCCAGGGTGAAAGCCATTGTCAGCAACTGAGACTCTGTACACACTACAAAATCACTTATTTCAACAAAGATTAGTTGATCTTGATTAGTTAACCCTTTCCCTGGACCCGTGCTAGGCAAAGTCTTGGGCCTCACACAACCAGGGTATTTAGGGATAAAGATTGGCAATTACTGACCTCCCGTCGGCAAACGTGTGTGCAGACGAGCTGATATCGGGTTGCAGTTTCATTGAAAAACGGCCTCGAGGCGAGACACTCTGGCTAGAAATCTAGGGCAGGTGCCAGTCAGAATTGCTATGTCTCGCTAGCTTTGAGTAATGGTTCAACTTCACTGTGCTAAAACAATGGAACTGCTGAAGCGAATCTGGGCTAGAAGTAGCCCAAAGTCCAGGGAACGTATTAATAAAGCGTGTGCACACTCTATACCGAATTAAATCTAATTAACACTGCATATACACTAGTAAAAAACTAATGACGATTGAAGCAAGAATGTTTACCAGAAATACAGCCCTGGGATAATAACCATCACTCATCACTTTGCTTAATTCAACGAAGCATGTGTACGCACTACCAAATGTCTTGATCAAAACAACTATTAAAGGTGCAACGAGAGATTTCACATAACAGGTGTCCTGAAAAAATGTGAAAATTCTGATTTTTGCACTATTGTAAAGCTTTCCATCAAAAATATTCCCAGCTGAAAGGATTAAGCTGAGAAATGTTTCTTTGGTACAAAGATTGTGAAATTTCTAAATTCGTATAGGAGCAAATACAAAATTCAGCCTATGTTTTATACTGAAATATGAGCAAATCAAAATCGCCTTTTTTCTCTCTTTTAAGACATTTTTGTAGCCAAATATAAGGTAAGAAATCTATTGAGTGTCTAATCTATATAAAATTACTATTATGACACACTATTTGGATGCCTCAAAATCTCTCGTTGCATATTTAATCAAAAGAAGCTGATTAGCTTTCATTGAATTAACCAATTTTTAACCTTTGTTGAAATAACACAGCTGTTAACTGTTTGAGCCCATGCAAATCGTCTCTTATTTTAGAGCAATTTTAAGCAATGGCGACACAATTTGGACAACTGATATAAGTAGGGACATGCAAGAGCCTATTACCCAAGGGGGTCCACAAAAATCCAGTCAAATCCATTGCAGGAATCTTGCCATATAGGCCTTACAAAGGTCCTAATTGTATGTTATAGCGCCCTCTGTATGCCTACTTCCCATAGAAAGACGTGTAAAACTAGATTTTTATGAAAAATCATATTTGCCCGCAATGAAATTTCATCCAAAATTACAAGAGAATGTAGTAGTGGCTATAAAATACTCCAATTAGTTGACCAAAGTGTGTAGCCCGTTGAATTTTTTTTGATTTTGTTTTGTTACATAAATGAGACTTTCAAAGCTTTGATAGAGAACTGTGTCAATCTTATTAAACTCTTGTGCAAAGAAGCAATTTTGCTTGGGTGTATGGGATTTAGGTCAATTTGTGCATAAATGAATGTCAATTTTTTTTTCAGTGTGTGCCCAAAAGGTTGCTCACCTTACCTATAAGATATAGAATTGATAGTAATTACCTTATACTTTAAAAAGCATTTCTAGAGAACTGAGAGACATTCGCACACTTACTTTTTGTTTTCTTAACTGGGTTTCCAAGCTATTTTTCAGAAATAGATCATCAGCTCTTTGGGCCTCGGGGTTAATCATTGCAAAGGATGTTGGGCCCTGGATGGGTTGTCTTATGAATGCCTGTGAGGCTGCCGTGGAAACCACTGGTGCTTTGTTTGCTGCCATACCCTGATGAGAGCCTGTAACAGGAGCTTGTTTACTTGGAGCATGGGATGTGGTTGGGAGGGGGCCAGGTTGAACAATCTGCTTGGATTCTTGCATTTTTGGAATTGCTCCCGATGGATCCTCTTTTAACTTTATAACAACCTGCTTTTTATCTTGTAATGATGAAGAAGATGGGCTAGTTTCTTCTTCTTTTCTCTCTCCCCCTTTTTGTGCAAGTGTCATCCTTTCTTTGTCTCGAGAGTTTACAGAGATATGAAGGCAGGAAAGCTGTGCAGAGGCTGCATCCGCTGCTTGGCTACTAACATATGGTGGGAACTGACTCCTCTTTGAGAGCTCTTGAAGAGCATCTGCAGATAATTCAACATCAGATGAAATAACTTTGCCGTTAATAAGGTACATCTTTTTTGTAGTTGCTTCTGGCTGTGATGGGTGGCTTTTGACTGCTCTATGTTGCTCTGATTTATTTCCAGACACAGTGGATGACGCTTTGGAAGATGGTGGCATCTGCGAGCCAGAGGTTGAGCCAGAGGTTGAGCTAGAGCTTGAGCCAGAGCTTGAGCCAGAGCTTGAGCCAGAGTGGGATGGTTTCTTACCACTGATTTCTCTATGTTGCTCTGATTTATTTCCAGACACAGTGGATGACGCTTTGGAAGATGGTGGCATCTGCGAGCCAGAGCTTGAGCCAGAGCTTGAACTTGAGCCAGAGTGGGACGGTTTCTTACCACTGGTTTCTCCAATGATGAAACAATCATCATCTTCACTGTCATCATCTGATCGTGTTTCCCTCCAGTTGGACCGATTTAAATCTTGTTTTCCATGGTCCTGACTTTTGTCTTCACTGCTATTGGAATCTTGATGATGCTTCAATGGCTTGGCATTTTGATCATTTAAAGCCATCTTTGGATGCCGGTCAGATGCTGCTACATCAGTTTTGCCATTTCTGTCACCGAGTGGTTTCCTTGGTTGTTCACTCTATATACAAAAGAAAAAAATACATTTAGGGTTAATATTTTATTTAGATCATAAAAATTGAAGATCTACTTTGTTTTAAGAGAGCCAAATTAAAGGAACTATGAAGAGTGATTACAGCCCTATGTTGTATATAATATAAAGCCAAACAACTCGGATCTGAGGAAAATAGCCACACTAATTATGCTCCAAATTAGGGCTGTAACAATATATGGAAACCTGGGTATCCGCCCAACCTTGGTCTTACCCGAGACTAAATTCCACTTACGGGATACCCAAATTTTTAAATTTGAAATCATTTAATTTTGACACCACTTTCTACAATCTATTACTCTATCCAGAGTCCAGAATTGGGAATACTGAAACTAATTACCCCATGACCATTCAAACGCCAGAACTTGGCTACCTTTTGGGAGGTTGACTGAACTCCAATAGTAATGGGTCAAGTACTGCTAATATTTTATGCTACATGTTTTCATATTTGTTAGTTCCACTTTTAACAAGACATAAGCCACTTGGTGTTAACACACCACTGTGAACTCGCGCACGGGCAACATGATGTTGGAGCTGGAGAATCAACCCCACCGTAAGGGTTATTTGACTTATTTCTAGTGAGGCATACCCCAACACACAATAAATTGACAAAAGACATTGGAGGTTGCCAAGCACTAGTTATTTCTTATTTTTATGTATGAATAACGGATGGGGCATTTGACGAACACATCAAAAAACGCCTAAGGGCCCATACCTATTTACATGGTCGCAACTTGGATGGGCAAAGCTGGGGAAAGCTGGGCTTACAATTTGAGCAGCTTTTTCCAGCTTTCCTCCATTTTCTCATGCTAATATGACATTCTGTGTTCATAGTAGAAGAATTTTGAGTGGATTATAACAATAAATAATGACATTTTAGTGTCCATTGATAGTATATTAGCATATTATTGTATGGTAATAAGTATATTTGTCATGGCAAATATACAAAGGCTGCTAAAAGCTGTGGCTGGGGAATGCTGGCTGAAGCTGAGGGATTCCCCAGCTTAGCTGCGACCAAGTAAATAGGTATGGGCCAACGGTGTGATGTGTTTGTTTGTGCTTTATATATGGCTGTATTACTGTTTGATTCGTTTTTGGTGAGTTGCTATATTGAAAGTCTTGACCGCCATCGTCTGAGCCTATAGACGATTTTGAGGTATAGTGCCACCAAGTGATTTCTATCCTCGTCATAACGCTGTTTCGCCATTAATATGCTCTCTTTATCAAAAAATAAGTAGGCATTTGAAATCTTATTCATAATTATTGGTCATATTATTGATTGTTATTGTTTATATATCGAGCAGTGATTGACACAAAGGTATGTATCTGAAAAAACATCTCAATATGTTAATATCTCAGCCGCGTTCGCAACATTGGAAATTCGCATGTGTCTCTCTGGAAGTAATCTCATATAGCTCTTCTGGGCAAAGGCAATATGGACCAATGGTTGTTTACGATATATGGGGTGAAAATAATAAGTTTAAAAGTAAAAGGATTCTGGAAAAAAGGGGATTATTTTTAAAGTCGATTGGAGCCAAATTGTGCAACATGGCGGCGGCGGGGGCGGCGGCGGTGGCGGCAGCAGCAGTATCCTTCATCCTCAACCCAACCCTCCTACTCTCTCCTCCACTTGCTTCTTCATGTCTTCTGTGACATCCCCTCATCCTCAAACCCCACCACATCGAACTCAAAAAACGACCCTTCTTAAAACAGGCTCATCATCCTTCCTCAGCAGTGCCCATACCAAGAACACTATCGGCCTTCCAAACTGGTCCATTGCTTCTTCCAAACCCAACATCTGCATCAAAGATCTTTTTACTTCTTGTAGTTGTTTCTTTTTCTTGTTTTGATCTTTTTTTGTGCTTGGTGTGCGTAACAAATTTTTTTTTTTTAATTTGTAGTTTTTTTATTTTTGTAATTGTTAATGTTTTTATCCTTTTTTTAATTTTGATTTTGTGCTAATTTGCCTACAAATTTTTGGGTCGGCAGGTTTTTCTAGAGTAGGGCAGATACGGCAAACAAACTTTTTTGGCCTTATCACTGACAGAGTGTTACACAATGATCCTTGTGCCCAAATTGGGTTAAAGGAAATATGTCAAGATTTTTGTCAAGCTCAGTTGACTTACATTCATAAAATATATGTACATACATCACAAATTCCGAAAAATAATACAATTTGATGTAAAATTAACAAAATAGCTCGAGCATTTAATTTTGCTTTTTGACATACGAAGAAAACGGGCGGATTTTTCGCCAATCAAAAGCGCCCAATTTTGCTCTCCTCGTGACGTCACAGTGATGACCAAAACATCGTGTTGACTCGAATTGTTATTGCTGACACTGTAATATTGATGGATTAATGAAAGTAATAATAAATAGAAAAATAAGTTACAGAATGAATGACATATTTTGTTTCATTTCGTTGTGTTTTAATTATTATTAAGTGGCAACACTGCGATATGATGGTCCAAACAACGTTATATGGATGGTCATCACTTTGACGTCACCATTTGCCTGCGATGTGGATTTGTCGGAATCGTTTTCGAGTAAAGTATTGGGCGGAAAATTAAAAGGGCAAAATACTCAACAAATGTGGACAATTTTCAACTTATTTTGATTTATATGTAATCTATGGTACTTAAGCTTTTCCATCCATAACAAATTTCCAAAATATTCAGAATCATGACATATTTCCTTAAAAGTTTCTGTTTGTGGGCCACTTGAATTTTGAACACTGACAGATGATAATCAACAAGAGGCAACAGATAGTTTAAAATAATAAAATAAGGCATAAAATAAGCACCATGGTTTATGAAGCAGGTTGGAAGAAAATGTGTCAACTTACTAGGTGTAACGAGAAATTTTGAGGCCATCCAAATATTGTGTCATGAATAGTAATTTCATATAGATCAGACACTAATAGATTTCTTACCTTGTATTTGGCTACAGAAATTGTCTTTAAAAGGGGAGAAAAAAGGTGAATTTTGGATGTGCTTATATGTCATGTAAAACAAAGGCTGGAATTCGTATTTGATCCTATATGAAATTAGAAAAAATTTAAAAATTTTCTGAACCAAAAGAACCATTTTAAGTTAATCACTTTCAGATGGGGAAATTGGTGATGGAAAGCTTTACATAGGGCACAAAAAATCAGTACTTTTGATTTTTTTAGGGAACCTGGTATGTGAAATCTCTCGCTGCACCTTTAAAGCAACTATCAGCAATCTGCAAAATGTAAAACAAAGCACCTCCTCTATTTTTCATCAAAGTTCATTTTTTGCACTGTTGTATTGGAAATTGTTGTAGTAGTAAAGGACCCCTGTAAGTGGCTAAGCTTAACACGCCGTATTTGTCAAGAAATGATGACTTTTATGCTTTATTTACTAATATAAGTCGGACTCCAACTTTTTCCGGTCAAAAAACAGTTGTAAATGAAATCTTCAAGACCACTTTAAAATGTTTTAGAGACTGTTTCTAGAGACAAAATGGGCAATGTTGATGGGCATTGGAAAAAACTAATTGTTGGGTTCCTTTTGATGATATAAATAAAACTGTCTCCAAATATGGTTGACCACATCAATTAACACAAATCCATAGGTTATTTAGTATACATTTTGGTTTGATTATTTCCAAGCTGAATGACTGATTACCTCAAAATTTGTATTAAACAGTCTTTTTTATGATATGCTTACACGTGAGGCAGAAAACCAAAAAGGGGGGGGGGAAAACTACAACGGTCCTCGGACCGCTTGTGCCGACTGCCGTGACGGTGAGTGAATGATAGGCCTAACATGACCTTTGACCTTGATATGTGACCTTTGACCTTGATATGTGACCTTTGACCTTGATATGTGACCTTTGACCTCATCAAAAAATGAGGGATCTCATGTTGCACCTATGATTCAATTTGGTTCCAATTTGAACTTAAACTTATCTAAATAAGGTCTATTTTACATTTTCAGCCTATTTTACAACTTGACCTCACATGACCTTTGACCTTGGCATGTGACCTTTGACCTCATCAACAAGTGGGGGATGCAATGGTGCAACCATGTTGACCCAAGTTTGGTTTGAATCCATCAAAGTATGAGTATATTACAGGCAAATGTTAACCCTTTTTCACAACAGACATCAAACAACAGACAATAACAACAGACAACACTACAGTGGACAAAGTGATTCCTATGTGTCTTCATGCAATTTGGGCAGGAGACACAAAAACCTGACCAGATTGGGTTACCTACCCTTTAAGGTCTTTCATGCCACACTAAAAACAAATACTTTATCTTTGATTAAAATCTTATCAGACCACAACTCAGGTTATGATGATCAAAGATCAGTTTAAAACAAGTTGTGTTTCTGCAAAATGAAATAATTTAAACTCAGTTGTTCAACAATAATTGTTTTTGCTTAATTCAAATGAACTTTTTATAAGTTTTCTGCACACTAAGTATTAAAAACCAAATGATTTAATTTTACCCCGAAGTATATAATCTTAATTGGCTAATGCAAGAAGAATGAGTGAGATGTATTGATAGAAAGACTTCCAAAAATTGGTAGAAGGATTATCCGCACATAACATATCAGGTATTCACTGGGATAAATGTTAAAACAGTTACCACCCAAAGCAGCAAGTCATTAACAGCAATGTGACAACAAATTCAAGTAGCTTTGAGGTAGTATTTTAAAAAATTGTTGTAAAAAACAGTTTCACATTAATTTTAGTAGTTTCTTTTCCAATTAGTATTAGTTTCTTTTTGAACACTTTATGGTGGGGTGTGACAACTGTCAGCAAATCTGGAACTCTGATTAGATTACGATTAATTTTGTAAATGCAGCTGACATGAATGCCTACATCATTTCATCAGAACACTAATCAGCAGGTCCCTTGCAGCGGAAACCGGGAACTTTGTGTTCCACAAAAGTGTCAAATATTCAAATTATGGTTTCAATTGTGGACATAAGTTATCTGTTAACTTTAGTGATCTTACAGGGCATGTCACAATCGCTAATTATAGCCGCGTCCAGGAACCCCAAATTTTTACCGGAAGTGGACAAAATTTGTATCCAATAGAAACCCCTACTATTTTTCTCATTTACCTGTGAAATATAAGGGCTAAATGAGTTGGGTTTGGAAGTTAGACCAAATGACTCCATTTTGGTCGACCGATATTAATTTTACACAGTAAGAACGCTATGGGGCTCACAAATCATTGGTTTAGCTCTCACATCAAAACGTTTGAAATATTGGTGCATGACAAAATTTTACAGATGGTGTTTTAGGGTGAGGCAATTATATCAAGATGGAAAACTTCATACTTTAAACCAGGCCATCCCCCTTTAACTTTGTTAACCCATGAAGGCTGCACGCTCTCACTTTCACACATGGTGTCATGGGTTAAGGAGACCCCATTTGTAATCTTAGTGGACTCTTTGTATCGACAGTTCTGTCCTCAGTCTATTCGGGGCACTTCCACTCAGCCCAGTTTGAATTGGCACCAGGAGAGCTGCTCTTATGAAGTGATCATTGCACATGGATATTTACATGAGAGGTCAGCTATCCCTCTTGCCATTAGGCAGATTCTTTGGTCTTTAGATTCAGAATTTGGATCGACTGCATTTAGGATTTCTTCTAAGGCTCAATCTGCTCCTTCCAGTTAAATGGCCATAATAGGATGCTTACTAAAATATGACGCAATAAATACCCTTAGGGTCAACCCTGAAGTAACCTTTGAAAACAGGTACATTTTGTATAGTTTGATATCACCGAAGTCAGCGTTTTTTAGATTGCTTCCCAATTACTGTAGTCGGCTCTAAATGGTGGAGACTAAAATTGGCAATTAACTGAAATTTATTGTGTCTGTACAATGTGGCACACGGTGGGCATGTGGCGCAGTGGATCATCGCTCGGCTCATAAGCATAGGTTGTGGGTTCGAGCCCCGCTGTCGCCAAAGTATTGTGCACTTGAGCAAGGCACTTGACCTCGCTTGCCTCTATCCACCCGGGGGAGTATAAAAGGTACGGAATATGCTGGGAAATGCATGACAAAACAGACTCGGCTTGGGATGGGAGAGGAGTGGCGAAACCCCCACAGCAACATTATATGAGGGAGTCTGGCCCAAACGCAATGACAGAGAGATGGGCACTCTGCCTGCGGGCGCACCATTTGAATTTGGCATGTTTCTGTTAGGAACATAGAAGTTATTTAGTTTATGTAAGAATTTTGATTACATTTTTGACGTAGTTATTATAATATAATACAGCATTTCCCAGAATGCTAGTGTCGTCTGCCATCACGGTTTGTGAAATGGTCAAGGGTTCACATCTGGCCATCAGGAGGTCAATCTGTGTATACCCCATAGGCGTCGTAGGGGCATTGGTTCTTGACCAAGTTGGTATAAAATTGGATTCATTGAGTCCAATATTCAAATTTCTTGGTCAAAGCCATGAGTTGAAAAAAATATTGGCGAGACGAAGTCGAGCCCAATATTTTTCAACTCATGGCGAGACCAATAAATTGGCATTGGACGAAAAAAGAATCACAATTTTATCATTTCCTTATGTTTTGAAAATCTTGGGTCCTATATTTTACACATTTCATTTTTAAAAGTAGGTAATCTACAAGGGAACATTAAGTATAAGCTTATAGAAGCTGATGCAGGGAATTGCAGAGCAAAAATACGTACCCAACTATGAAACACGAGAAACAGCAAAAGCATGGAAAACCACAAACCTGGTAACACCCACACATGGATTACCAAACGACAAGGAACCGCCAAATTGGACACCACTAAAGACAGAGAATCACCTAACACCAGGAACAATCAAACACAGGACATCAAAGGTGTGGGGACCAGCCAGGCATTCAAATAAACAGAAATCAAACACAGGAACCACCCAAAACTGGGAACCACCAGACATGGAAACACAAAAAAAAAACCCAAACCACCCACAAAATGGAAACCACCAACACTGGGAACCACCCAAACTGGGAACCACCCAACACTGGAACCACTCAACACTGGGCACCATCCCAAAACTGGGGGAACAATCCAAAACCACTGGGAACCAGCCAACACTGGGAAAACCACACCAAGACATGATTCACATACTGTTAACGCAAATACGGGAAACCACCCACAAACTATGAAGAAAGACTCAACTCAACAACCACCCCACCACCATAATGAAACAATCCTTAAATTGTATAACCAATCAGTCAGCATGTGCATGAATAATGATATATTCTCATTCACCAGGGTGGCCAATCCTACTCTACAGTGAGAGCTTACCTAGAATATATGGATAGGGTTGGAGTCCGAAGTGGTTGACAAAAATTGGGCACCCAGGTTTTACTGGCATTTGATGACTCAAACTCTCATTGTTATTGGTCTCTACCAAGCAGTGATAGTATATAGGACGTGAAGATTCTCAAAACATTATAATGACGATGAATTGGAGCAATGAAAATTGAGGGTAGGTATTATCTCCATCTGGAGAAGCTACCCATCAGTGATGGGCAGTCAATAACTTTGAATATCGATGTCAAAATCCTGGGGTTAGTGGATTTAACCCTGCTGCAAAACGTGGTATGTTGTATTTCTTTGATCTTCAAATAGATGGTCATGTAGATTTAAATATATGACAGGTCTAGCTGTTACTTGAAAACTTTGTCTAATAGGATAAGACGTGCCATCCTACTGTTAAGTCTTGAAACAGACTAGCACTCAGGGTATGCCGGATGTAATGCAGATTTAAAATCACTGTTGCTGTTAGGAAGCGGAATTCCTACCCCCTGGACCAATGTGCATACAAATGCACTTAAACATTTTTGCGTGGGACCATCGTGAAATGGAATTATGATAATTTCCTTCTGTCATGTGTTTTTTAAGTGGGCACCTAAAAGGGTGGATTTGTTGCATTTCTTAGTCCCAAACTGGTTTACTTGCTTGTAGTTTGTTAATTTTATATGAGACAAAGCTGTGTTGGTATTATTATTTTCATGGGAAATTGGCCTTCCCATTTTGAAGCAATACAAATAGATTTAGTTTGTACTAATTACTGTAAATCGTTAAGCGTAAAAAGGTAGGTAGATCATGTGGGGGAGGAGCATGTGGCGGTGGAGCACAATGCTACAAATGGGTTCTACGGACAAAGCATGATATTAGGTTCAAATATATTGGCAGGGTATGGTTGTGACCCTCGTATGCAGTAAAATAAAAATCTAGAAAAAAACCAATGTTTGAGACAAATCTGAAAAAGCGCCCCTCATGCTCGATTTGATCAAAAACGGCCAATTTTCACGGAAAACGCTTTGTCAACTCTCTGCTAACTCATAAATGGACTTGCTTTTGCTGATTTTACATTAGAACATCTCAATCATTTTTTTTTGTTTATTTTTTATGAACATATGTCTATTCAGTACCAGATATAGGGAGAATAGAAGAAATCTGAATTTTGGACAACCTGTATTATGATGGAAGTATTGTCCGATAAAAGTGTTTACATGGCTTTGGTGGGAATTTTGTTAATTATATTAACAATGCCAATATTGTATATATTGTTATGTTTAGGGGGGGACACCCATAAACTGAATACCTTTCTTACTTATTTTGCTTGTTACACCCTGGATATTTATGAGTCACCCTGTAGGATGAAGCCAATTGTTTTTTCTGAAAATCTGCGAGTATATGCTCTCAGAATATATGTACTTATATATAGGGGTAAAATGTACAGTTTAAACGTTGTATTAGCATCAAACCTGTAAAATCATGTAGTTTGCCTAAAAAATGGCACATTGCAACGCAATTGGGTCCCACCTTAAAAAAAACATGACAGTATTGTTAAAATGTGGTATTTTTATATGTCCCCAGAATCCATGTTATACGAATGTGGACAAGATGCAGAGATTTCAACTCCAGAGACAGAAGTGAAGAAATTAAGAGCAAACTGCAGGAATTGGGATGTGATCAAGATACACAACAAACTGAGGAAGTCCAGCAGCTGCTATCCCTGCTGGTACAGTAGTTGTAATCATTCAAATCCTAGTTTCTACAAATCAAATCGAAGGCCCGTTCATACTTTAACCACATCCTGGCGGTGAGTTGCCCGTGCCGATATAACACTTCACGATCGCAGGCACCGCAGATCCAATTTAAGATGAATTTAACTTCATTGAGGTTTCAGCAATGGGGTATTTGGGAAGAGACTGCAATTCTGGAACTGCAAACTCACTGAACAGAGATGCAGTAAAGTATAAATGGACATTACCTTAGGCTGGACATAGACCTTGTAACAGCAATTGCCCATTATTTCGATAGAAATATGAAACCAAATTTGGCTGATTTTCTCTCAAACCAAGATTTTTGGTTTTTGTTATGAATATTTCACTTTTAGACCAAACAACAATGTCAAAACACTGAAGATGATTGTCTAGACCTATAGTAGGATTTTTTTATTCATGTCAGTCATTAAAAGTTTTGGGGGCGTGTCAACGATTCCATTCGTTCTGAGAGCGGTTGTATGCTTTAAACTAACTACATCATAGAAATTCTAATGTGACGATTATCGGATCAGATTAAGGCCATTAAATTTAAAAAATGTACCTTTTCTCACAAAGAAAATAATGCAAGGCAAGTGCACTGAAAAAATTCCAAACATCAAACTTGAACAAACCGAAGCATTCAACATAAAACAGTGATTAGAATAAGTAATTTTATGTAAAAGTTTTCAATTGCTGTCATATTGTAGAAGAGGAGGATCTACTATCTGAATCATCAACCATGTTACAACCACATCAGGAATGTCAATATCAAATAATGCGGTTGTTTTTCCAGTATGGTTATCTCTATCTTAATGCGCTTAATAAGTTTCTCATATTTTCGTCACTAAGGAATATTAGAAAATCGATACATTGAGCTCGTTTACACTGTTTACATTTATTCATCTGTTCCAGAAATTAATGTTTGGACGTTTTGTCCAAGTATGAGAGTTTTTTGTGTTTGCTCATTCATAACAAAACAATATTACGTGGCTAATCATCATCGATAGAGGTTCCCGGGCCTCGATGTTCATGACACTTTATCCCTTACTTTGATGTCTCCAAACAAAGGAATCGATAGTGGTCTCACCGACACACGGTAAAGATAAGTATTCAATTGAATTTGGTTGAGCCTTTCACATATCGATACTAAAAGGGTTCAGGTAAACTGGGTTTAAAGCATCTTATTCTGCATGAACAAAGTGAACAGTCAGCTGTAAACGGCTTTTTAGTTTATCTCAACACATCCCCTCCACGTGAATTCTTACCATCGACCATGAGGTTACTGACAGGAATAAAAAAATCCAGGACTATAATTAACCCTTAGTGCATAAGGTCTTCTGCACTCAATGGTGCATAAGGGGGGTCCAAAGTGGACCCCATGTGTAGGGGGGTCCAGTGGACCCTGTTGGTGCATATAAAGGGGGTCCTCTGAAAACCACTTGGCCATTCGAATTTTTTACCAACCTTTGTCAATGATGGGTTCATCAACACAACCACATAACAGGAAAAAAATAAATCGGTTATAACACATCAAAATGGAGGTCGCAACAACCGATTTTAATTGCAACAAATTCTCCTGCCAAAAAAGGAAAAACCACTTCCTGAAGGACTTTCCATAAATTTGGCTCTTAATAAGTAGGGCCGTAAATACAATTACAACAACGTTTTAGAAATAAAAAATCAAAAAGTTTACTCCAGTATGATTGTAAGATCCAAAATAAATTTTGTGAATAACCTAACCAAAAAAACCAAAATGCTTATTTATGCTAATTGTATAAAAAAGCGCTATGGCCGATTTGATTTTTTTCCACCAGAATATGCACGACTGATATTTAGGCCTTACATACTCTTGGCAAAATAATTTAAACGTTAAAACATGGCACGCAAAAAAATGATCCTGTGTCCAACATGGATCTCCCTTATTCACTAAAGTGTGTAATTATACAATTCCCTGATTTATATTTCAAACATTATTAAGACAGAGCCACTTGGAGCTAAACACCTTTTTGGGGGAATTTTAGACTCATTAAAGACAATCCAACAGCGACAAAGTCTAAACACGAGAAATTGAACGTGTTTCAAACAATAAATGCGTAAATAAATGCGGTATTTATAAAGCACTTTTTACATAAGATTCAAAACCTTTACAATTATTTCGCTGCTACTAGTAAATTCCCCCTTCACAGAATCTTTTAAGTTCATCTAGCCGGGGCGCCTGTTAGGTGTTCAAACCTACTCCACTAGATCAAGAATTCCCCTAACAGCTCCCAGATTTCACTTGGGTGGACGAGGCAAGTGAGACTAAGTATCTTGCCCAGGGACAACAACACGTTGATGCCGCAGTGGGGCTCGAACTCAACAATTTTTAACGGTCTAATGATCACAAGTCCTGCACTTTTCCACAAGACCACACATGCTCTTCTACAATCTTTAGTCCCACCTTTGAGAAAGTTTTTCTCAAACTTTTTGACAGCATAGTTACATTGTTATAAAAGGTCAAAGAAGATAGTCTTTTGATTCATCTATCGGAAACCATTTATAAGGACAGGAGAATGTATGCAGCTTGCATATAGAGGGTACACACGTTTTTCCTTCCCCCAGGGCTTGATCCAGTACAAGTGTATGAATGCAAGAAGCTTCCAAGTCAATAACTGTCCATGTGAAAAATCTGGTGTGCTGCAAGGAGACTCTTAAGGACCGTTCATACTTCCACTGCCTGCATTAACTGTTGCAGTAAATTTATTTGCAATGTTTTATCCTTCCACGCCTATCAATTCAATTCTGGTCAACCAGGTCACTGTAGTCACAGGTTTACACTACGTGCCAGTAACTTGCGAAGGATTGCAGCTAAAATTGGCGTACTGCCCCCCACTGCATCTTGAGGCATCACCAGTTAAAAGAATTTCAACTTTGTTACAGTATTGCATTGCGTGTTGCAGGCAGAAATGCATAACATTTTGGTAGGCTCATGCAGTACCAATGCAATGCATTGAGAATGACGGACCTTAATTTACCTTCCCCCCTTTGAGTCCAGTGCTCGTGAAATGGCCTTGCTTGGTCGTTGAAGACATTTAAAGACGCCTAACCAAAGAAGACTTGGCATAATAGAGTATGTTTGATGGGAATTGCCTGGCAAATGGCAGCCATTGCACTAATGACCTTCTTGCATTCACGTTGATAAAATGATCTATATTTTCAGTGTTCTCAATGCACCTCTGCTAGGGCACCGTTGAATTCAGTCAGGACAACTTTTTTTAAGAGCTTGCATACACTGACCTCTCTGTGGAAAGATAAAAACTAGCTCATCCGAATAACCAAAAGACTCTGTAGTTTCTTCTGATACTAATGTTTTGAAATTGTTCAAAAAATGAGTCTGATAATATCCCTAGTACAGCCGTATATTTGTAGAGCTGTTTTTCTTTATGATAACTGGCCCGTTTCACAGTAATTCCAACTTTTTGAATTTTCACTAAACCTATGGATCTTTACAGGGTGATACAGAGTCACTTTTTTGTGTTTTTTACTTAGATCTCGACTAACCTACCTACCATACCTAAACCAACTTATTTGGGCTTGTATTCAGAGACGGCCCACCCAAACTGGTCAAAAGAAAATTTTGACTGATATGGCGTCAACTAAAAATACATGCCTTTGTTTTCAGCTGGCATAGTAGCTATGTAGAAACCGTCAATTTTTACTTTTGAGTTCGTTTAGTGCAACGAGTGACACTTTTATTACCATGTGAAAATATGGTGTAGCAGAGTGCTCAAAAAACAATATGGAGTCAATCAAAATTAGTGTTGGACGTGACCCTTTTCCCGTTCAATTGATACCATTTAGCATTACACTCCTGGGTGGATATCTGTGGCATTTTAATTGTATCATGTACAAAGACATCCTCATATAAGGCCCACACAAATTTATATGACTGGTCCTTGAATTAATTCAATATGGGTATTTCCGAAATCTTGGGTCCGCAATTTTTCCGTTCAACAATTTTTTGTCACGTCCAACACTTTTTGCGGAAGCCAAGTAAGTTTTGTTTTTTTTTTTAAATGATTATCATGGATCTTTACAACACTCCCCCAAGCTTGTTACATGTACTAGTAAATTGTACTAAAAAGTTTTGACAACCACTGTAAAATGGCTTGGCTCTATCAACATTAATTTTCCGTTCACAACCAGTCACGTCCAACACAGTTGGTCACGTCCAACACACCTCGAGTCGATATCTCAAAAACGATGAGGTCTGCAACTTTAAATTTTAGTATGTTCTTGTTGTTCCATGGGGTTGTGAACTACCAACTTACTTTGAGGTGCGATCAGTATATTATAGCCAATTTTCAAATATTGCCCCGTTCACAATTTCAATTGTCACGTCCAAACGCAAGCTTCAATCAGCCAACATGCAAATCTCCAGCTTTGGAATATTGGAAGGGCAGAGGAATAAACAAAGCAGTTACGAAGGGGAAGTTATAGTGTTTTCATCTTTATAGAGAGCTTAAATCATTTTTTTTTAAAATAAATGTCAAAAAGATATATTTAAGTCAATTCCATTCACAGTCCACGTCCAACCTTTGAATAAAGCAATTATCCTGTACCCAATTGGCAAGATTTGCTTGCATTTGGTACAAATATGCTCCATAACTACACTAATCAATACATGAAAAATCACCTTGCTCGGTTAGTTTTTTTGATTTTATAAAAATAAAACTTTTTTATATGTCAAGAACATGTTTTGGGTGATAAAAAGAAGCAAAAAATGTCATGAAATTGGGGAAAATTCAAGCATCACACTTCATATTTTCAGTGGAATTGCCCAAGTACTACTTTACATATAATAAAACAAGTGTAATTTCTTTTTGCAATTAAGCTAACTTCCATTAAAATATGGCATTTTTTAGCAGAATGTCTCATTTCCAATTTCTGAATTAAAAAGCAATAAAGGAGAAAAGATTAGGTGTGCTTTCTATTTTCCTTAAAGTTTATAAGTCTTAACACATTTGCAAACATAAACAAGCTTGTCACTAAGTTTTGAAATGACCCCCATGGTGACAAAAAGTTGGCAATTACTGTGACACGGGCCACCTGTTAAACAAAAATATTCAAGCACACTGGTATAGCCCATTTATTAATTAAATCTTATTATATACTTATTTCCCGACCTCTGTGCATGACAACCCCCGCGCAAGATTTGGTGTCCACAACCACACAGTAAACCCGCATAGAGGCTTAAAGCGATGGCGCTTTTATGCGTGCGCACAAAGACAACATATCAAGATGTGTCCGTAAAGCTGTGCAAGGAGGTAAAGAAATGGACTACCTCTAAAGTAGCCTTTTCTTTTCCAGATGTATGCGCATGCCATGATTTTTTAAAATTAATCATTTGTTTGGTGGTGAAGGAGGGTGTCAAGACCGACTAAATATGTGGGCCTTTTTCAAGAACAAAATTATCTTGCATAAAAAAACACAATCTTATCCTTTAAAAAACAACTGGTGCTTTTTGAAGATTTTCATTTCACCGATGACCAATGTGAAATTTTATATTAATAGAACCTTTTGAGTTGCAGTTTTAGCACTGTTCTGCAAAAGCATAGCCCTTTATGGAATCTGTAAGTATCCCCCACCTATGGGCCTGCCATAAGATCCACTAACAATTTCACACTGGCTCAGTGGCATTCACCATTTGTATGATACATTGTTTTTGCAGGTTTCCCAACTATACTCAAACCTTTATGTGTACATGTTATGGGAATCAGACCGTCATAGAAGGGAACCAGACCATCATAGATGGCAACCAGACAATTGTTGATGTCAACCAGATGAATATTGGTAACCAGACTAACTATGCTCAAACTCAAGCAAGCCCTACAGGTAAAACAGCAATCTTTCTGATCATGACCATTGAGATATTAACAGTACAGTTAGGCACAAAAAAAAAAGATTGTCTCAGAAGAAATGTGAAAAAGGCAAATGCAAAATGTGTGGTTTTTTTTAGAAAAATGCAAAATGCATGATTTTTTTTAAATTGCATTTTTGACCTGTTTTTTTTTATTTTATTCGGCCACGATTTTCATTTCAAATCTCTTTCGAGCAAAACAAAAAATAATGGAGCAAAACCTATTAAATAATGTGCTAAAAGACCAATTTTAAACAAAATGTAAACGGTCTTCTGAGACCAACTTGTTTTTTTTCTTGGCCTTATAAATCTTTTATGCTTTATTTTATTATGTGAAGTCATGTGTTAAATGTGCATATTGCAGTTAAGCTCTGCAATTGCATGTGCACAAAGTTGGCAGATGCGATGCATGTAAATAGCTGCGCAAAACTGATGATATCACTCCGTACCATACTGTTATGAAAAGTTATTCTAATAATGGAAGTCAATTTTATATTTTTAGCCCTTTTCGACTTGACCTCACATGACCTTTGACCTCATCAACATATAAGGGATCCCATGGTGCACCTATGACATGACACAAGTTTGGTTCCAATTGAATTTTATATTTTAGTCTATTTTTCAACTTGATCTCACATGACCTTTGACCTTGGTATGTGACCTTTGACCTCATCAAGAAGTGAGGGATCCCATATTGCACCTATGATTCAAGTTTGGTTCCAATTGAACTTCAACTTTCCAAATGAGGTCAATTTTACATTTTACAACTTGATCTCACATGACCTCTGACTGACCTCGGTATGTGATTTTTGACCTCATCAATAAATGAGGGATCGCATGTTGCACCTATGAGTGATTGAGTGAGTATTAAAGTTTAACGACAACTCGACACAATTGTGTCATATCGTGTCATTAAGATTAAAGACATCAAAACCTAAAGTTATAAAACATACACCACAGTAAAATAAACTCCAAAACTTTCGGATGCAGATAGTATAAACTATACCTTTTGGAATCCTTGTGATTAAACTATTAACTTGGTATACTTTTCAACATGATTGGATCAATTTCAAAATTCGACCCCTGTTACTGACCTTTAACTCCCGAAAAACCAATTTCCCCACCCCCTACGATAACTTACTTTTTTGGCAAATGTTGACACCCATGCCTACCAAAATCAGTTGAAATCAGCTACTTTAAAAAATTTTCACAGATGAAACTTACTTTATGGATACTATAACCACTAAATGGCCACTGATACAAAATCATTGAACATACTCACTGATCTTATATGCACAAGTTACAAGGTAATCCATCTCATGGTTCAACATGCATGAATGACCCAGATGATTCTTACTTAACTAGAACCTCTCAACATTGCAAGACCATCCGTAATTGGCTTAACCACGGACTGTGAAAGTTCCATAAAATTCACTGTATAGTTTCCATTCAAGGTGCTTGTTCAGATTTATACCTATTGTGTTCTCTACTTGATATGAGAGTCTGGCACTTGCACTTATTTCCTGTCAAGTACTGTGGGAAACAAACTTGTGGTTTTGATGGAAAAGCAATAATGCATATTGTAAAACCTAGTTCACTATACCGTCTGATGATGGTGAACCAGTTTTTGTTTATAGATTGGGAATGAATGGATTTCGGGGCTAAAAAATTCAGGACAAAACAATGAGAAAAATATGGCCTTTGATCTGATATCAAAAACACGATACTACTTCCAGCTGATGGACGACGACACTTTAAACAAACCTAATGAAAAGGTAAAATTGCAGAAACTGAGCTAAACACAAGCCATCAGATGACCCAACTTAACATTTGACCTTTTTTTGAAAGACAATCTGTGTAAAATTACATAAGAAAATCAATCACATCGTTAATGAAATAAAAAAATGCAAAGGTTATATCTCACTGTTAACAAATGACAGATGGTAAGAAAGGCTTTTGCCAAAGCATAGCCAGACTTTTATTAACAATAGGCTATAAGAAAAATTAAATGAAAATTAAGCCAAGTGAACTATAGATGAGGTGACCATGGACGTCATCGCTGGGCAACGAACAAAGCACTCCAGCATATGCATGAGCCCTGCAGGATCTGTGCTTTCAAAATTCGCCACTCACATCAGGCGTGATAGGACTATTGAATGCTGTAAACTGTATGGGCATATTCTTCGCACTCTAACAGGTCAGTAGACCAGGTGCTAACTTGTGTTTGTAAACATTGATGTCACCTCTATAATTATATTAACTTTTGACTGTCAGATTTGAATCTGGCCAATTTTACCCTAGACAGATATCATGTGAATTATGATATTACTCTTTTGCAAGCGGCTATTACAACATACGATGCATAAATAATGACACTAGTATGATGAACAAGGCTGTGCCTCTTTCTCAATCGTAACAGATAGTCACAAACGAAGCTCAATGAATTTCAACTGAGCAGAATGTCAAGAGGAGCACTGAGGAAATTCTACCATGAAGAAATGGGTAAGGTACAATCCTAACAGGATGCTGAGGACACGGCAGATATGGAGCGCATATTTGTCGAATTGGAAATGATTAAAAAGAGAAACAGCCAAGACCCTCAGACAGGAACAAAAAAGTTGGAAAGTAATGAAGATTAGCACTCTAAAAAAAAGCCAGGTCATAGGGTCAACAGAATTCTTATTCAGGGGGTGGGGGTATTGGTAAGAGTACCCTGACGGCCAAAATGAGTTACCAAATGGGCTTTGCAAGATCCCAAGTCCCCCACTTTCAACATTTCAGTGTGTTTGTAATCCGTAGTGCGTGAAATCCAAGAAGGAATACATAGTTTAGTAGATCTAATTTTCCAACAAATTCTACCAGAAGATAGCAAAGTGTCAAAAGCAGGGCTAGAATCATACATACAGATCATGCCCAATAGTGTTTTTAACTCCTATAGATGGCCGTGATGAAGATAGTTCTAGCTTAAAACCAGGTCTAGTGCAAGAACAAAGATTCTTGCACAACCGTAGTTAAGGAAATGTGTGATTCTCACACCTCGTCCTCATAAGGCAGGTGACTTGGGTGAATATCAGAAGCATACACACAAGTCTGAAACTTACAGATGCCCATGCAAAATATTCAGTTTTTAACTTAGGAAAATTCTTTCAAGAAGATGAAGACAAGTGGCCATTTATAACAAAATTACAACAGGAATTCCACAATTCAAAGCCATGGCAGCCATAACGCGTCCTACTTCGATGATTTGCCTGCTGTGGCAGGATCAATGCAGTTTAACAGACACAAAGACACAACTCTATAAAGATACTATCACATATCTCTGGAAGAGGTACCAGGTAAAGAGGGGTCAAGAAGTGCAGCATCAGATGAAGAATTCAGATACGGGGTTTTGATAGAAGGTTAGAAGAATTGTTGAATAGGTTGGGTGAGACAGTTTTCGATGGATGTCAGAGAAGAGAAAGTAGGTTTCAGGGAAACAGACGTTGTAGAGATGCTTTACCGCTGCATCTGGGCCTGTAGGTGGTTTTATTAGTAGAGAGGCATCGGTCAAGCTGGAGCAGTAAAATGTCAGCTCCCCCACTGGGACAGTCTTGCAAATCATTTCAGGAATTTGGTGCAGGATTGTACCTTGCTAATTTGCTAGATACCAACCGGTCAGATTTTGCTAATTTGGGCAAGCTATGTTGGTTCAGTGAAAAAAACCAGACATATAGAATCGAGGAATAGATTTTTGTTGTGGTTTAAAACTGAAATGGTGTACTTTGTTCAGCACTAGTAGCAGGCTGCAATTGATGCCCCTTTTTGGTTGAAATGAGCTATGATGTTACTATACATTTAAGCCACATTTTTGAAAGCCAATTATCGTTGCGGAGTCTCAGAGGCTTGCTCAAAGTTTTCCAATTAAGTTCAGGAATGTTGCTGTTCCAAATTTTTCATGAAATGCAGGACACCTTATGTTCGTTAACTGTAAAACTGTCGAATTCATCAGCTTAACAAGATGATATCTTTTGTCTTCCAAGTAGCAGTCCTAAAAATTCAAATTGGGTATACACACTGGCTTCCATCACTGCTGAAAGACACCAACAACTGACACAATTTCAAGGCTATTTAACTAAACACTCTCAGAATCAAACTTCAGAATCTCAAGGGGTTTTCAAAAGTTGAGTGCTTTTCCCATCTCAAATTCCTGCGTACCTACGAAGTTCCGAATTAACGAAGTCCGAAAAGATTATCCAAGTAATGATCAATTATGAAACAAAGACCGATACCGGTGTTGATGTTGCCGATTGTTAGGTGCAGGAGACCCCCACACTGGTGTCAGATGTCCCGATTTTGTAAGCGCTTTTCAAAACGTACCTGTCAATCAATATGTCCAATCAACCTGTGGATAATCAGAATTGACAGGATCGTGTGCTGGTGTTTTCTCGGAGAGTCGCTGAAACGGTTATCGAAGGCAGAGCAGTGGCATATGGATGGAACTTCTGGGTTGTGCCCTTTTTATTTTATCAGCTTTTTTCCAGCCATTGCTTTGTTAATGGCCAGATGTTTCCTATGGTTTACGGGTTGCTCCAGAAAGAAGTTGATACTACCCAAGTTCTTCGCATGGACTTGGCGCCTTGACATCAAGTGGCCTCTCGTTTTTGACTACGGACTGTTGATTACCGATTTTGCGGCCGGTATCCACGGAGCTGTCCACCGAATTTTCCCGTATGTGTGTGAGTGGAGCTACTTCATTTCGCCCAAGTTGTGTACGTCAGATATCGCAGATGGGGTTTGCTCCACGGTACAAGACTGACGCTGAATTTAGGGTTGCAATTCGGAAATTAATCGCCATAGGACTCGTACCCGCTGACAAAAGGGATTATACTCGGGCTTTGTTAAACAGCGTACCTGACACTCCTGCCAAACCTGGACTTTTCATTTTTTTTCAATGAGTATTTTGCAAGCTGGATTGAGAAAGATCTCCAGATCTGGGGAATGGTATGGGACTGATAAACCGCCAACAAACAACCATTGAGGGGTGGACTCCCGTTACCGCAAAAAACCCAAGGAGAAACCCCACCTTTTCATCAAGTGTCTGCTTCAACTGTTTGAGGAACACGGGAGAATCATGGGGAAGATGGAGGCGAGACTACTTGGACAAAGTGCCCCCGTAAAGACCCCAAAGTACGACGCTGTAGCGAAGCGCATGAGGCAATCAGGCAAGAGTTAGCCGAGAGGAGCCCCGTGGACTACCTAACAGGCCTTGGCCTTCTGCATCTCAGACACCACTGCGCATTGTGATTTTCGCAGAAAAGGTTCCTTTAGAACCAAAACAGAGGTCTTTTAGAACCGCAAGAAACCGGTCCTTTTAAGGGAGCCAACTATCTTCCAAAAAGAGATAAGATTGTGTCTGCAATAAAGTGAAAAAAGAAAAAAATAAGAAACAAAAGAATCCCACTGCCCAGTTGTCCTTTACCCTAAACCCAGTTGTCCTTTCCCTATTGCCCAGCTGTCCTTTCCCCTAGTGCCAGTTGTCCTTTACCCATACCTTAATCAAAACAAAGACAAAACAAAAACAAACATAAAAAAACAAACAAAATTTGTCAATGCAAACGTTTCGGAATTTGTTTTACATAAAAGGACCAATAAAAAAAAAAACAGATTGCATGTGTAAACAAAAACAACAAAAAAAATAATACAAAAAAGATTTGGAAATTGTTGTCAATTAAGGCATATTAGAAAGTTAATAAATAAAAGACCAAAAACAAATAAAAATTACAACGCCAAATAATAAATATATAACATAAGTTTTGGAAAGTGTTTTGGAAACAAAAATTACACAAATTATTAAAGGCCTATATAAGCTCAAAAAAGGCCAAAAAATGAACTAAACTTTTTTTTGGAAAAGAAAAAGTAAACAAAACATTAGGAAATGAATGTTTTAGAAAGTCTTGGAATTAATGGCCTATAAAAAGTAAGAAAGAAAACACAATTAAAATATAGTAATGAAGTTTTGAAAAAGTGTTGAAAAGTTGTTGTAATTAATTTCAAAGGCCTTTTAACAAAGTTCACTAACAGGCCAAAAAAAACAGAATAAAATGTAAGTTTTTGGAAAAAGTGAAAAATATTAATTTTTTAAGTGTTAAAAATTGAGGTTTTTACTTGAAAATTAACGTGCACGAGCAAAAAATTTGGAAATTTATACGAAAAAGAAAAAAAACAATAATTGTTTAAGACATTTTGAATTGTTTGAAGTATTTGGAAATGAAAAGGCAAAAAAAAATATATAAGACATAAAAATGAAAATCAATGAAAACATAAGTTTTAGGAAAGTGGGTTGGAATACTTAAATGCCCTTAAAAAGTTCAATAAAAGGCCCCATAGCCACACACGATTTTGAAAAAAATAAATTGGTTTGGAAATCGTTTATTTTTTTTTAAGTATTGGAACAATGACCTTAAAAAGCCAATCAAAAATTACAATAAAACGTTTTTTTTCCAAAAACAAACAAGTGTTTACAAACAAATAAACGACCACATACTGACCCATTTGTCCATTATACAGCATGGTTTATGACTCATAGCACTTCCACGTCACGTCGCCGCCATTGGCATTATCTGCCTCCAGATGTCGCGCCCGATCACCATCAATTGCCTCTTGAAAACAGAAATCGAAAATAATCACCGTCATTGTTATTAATTGTTAGTTGGTGGATTGCGTCTTCGCTTAACAAATTCGAACCTTCTGGTAGACTGCGTTCCTAATCCTAGAAAGGGATAGTCTCTTTTCAGAAATTGACATTACAAACATTGTTGCACATACTTATTCTCAGACCTCAAATCAATTTTTGGAATATTGACATTCATTGGTTTCAAATTTGATAGTAGAGCCATTATTAATGTCTTTCCCTCAAATCACTAACTGTTGCAATTAGCCTTAGTGGCACAAATATTCACAGGGGGCCAGCCCACAGCAGTTGGTGAAATTTTTAACAATATTACCCCGAGGCTGAAAACTCAAAGTGATTTTCATGACACAGTTTAGATAAGCGTGCCCTTAAATACTTGCGACCACTTGTATCTCAGCTGGTACATATGATCTAGGCTAACACTGGACGCAGAGAAACAAATGAAAGAACTGTGTTCCTTTTTGCACAAAGGACAGAAACTAATATATTTAAATCTTCGAAAGTCTTGTGTTCATCTTCTGTAGACTTCCTTGTCAAAATGTCTCTAAAGAAAGCATTTGACAGACCTGTTTAGAGAACACCGGTTTAAATTATGAGTGTGCTTGCATCTTGCAACAGGGCTCAAGGCATTGACAACATGTTGAGGCCCTTGCTTTTGGGGATGAACCCTGTTATTGGTGCAAAGGGTCTGGATGCTTTGAAGATTTGCCTGTGGATTATTCGTACCAAGTAGAGGGCACCATATCAAACTCTGAAAAATTTATGACTGAACTTGATTTAATCATTATCCTCGATCGGAGGACCCACACTAGTTCCGACACGCCAGACAGAGAGCTTATTATTAGGTTCAGCTTCTTCATCATACGTTTTATTGCATGATGCATTCATTTGAAATTGTTGTGAAGCACATGATTCAACAGGGAGAGTACTGCTAAGTTAAAACAGGTTTGATTATTATTCAATTTTTTTGTTAAATGACAAGGATATTTAACACAAATTATTTTATTTCAGAACTTTTCCCTAATCTCTTTTTTTATAGACTTAGCGATTGTTGATTCCATTATCAATCCACATTGACATGGAAATACACGCCGCACACTGTGCTATGTTCACGGAAGTGCGTTTACGTGGTACGTTTAAATCGACACTGTTCATCACGTTTGGAATTTTGAGTACGCGCAATGGTGCAACATCCACAATACACATGTAAAACTAACCAGTTTTTACTTTGGATTTTTGCTTTATTGTAAAATTTACAAGAAAATTATCCGTTGACTTGTCACATCTGTTCTGGAAATAAAAGTGAGACCATTTTGTTCCTCTCTGTTTTACGAATTTACTTTACAAGTTTTTTTTTCAAAGGGTTGTTTTTGAAAGGGGTTCAAACTGTTCACAGATGGTTCGTCACAATCAACAAAAACCCTCTGAATTTGAGTGTCTACATCCCTTGGGTGGCTAAAGCATCCCCACATCTGATAAATATGCGGACGCATGATGCATCGTTGTTTGATTTGTGCTTACCGACTTCTGTACAGGTTGAACCCTTGCTTGTTGTGCTGGTAGTGAAAATATGCTGCAATTCTATCGGGCTGTTTTGTCAAAAGCCATCTCTGCATCTATGTCAGCATATTTTGATCACACTTGGGGGAGCTAAAGCCGCCTTCGCGAGATAAAAATAAGCACTATCATATCCATGGTTTATTTCACCAGTTATTTTTAATAAGATTTGAAGATTTATCTTCCAACAACAAACCCAATCAGTCCCCACTACAAAAACAAATCATTATTGTTGGTGATTGGTGCCAGTTTTTTCAGTATTACAATATGCTTTAAATGTCATGCATGCCCCTGACAAGGCATTTAGGTTTATCCTGCATGTTTTAAAGTATTTGGTAATTACCTGATCCGTATTTGAACCTGTGACCCTCCTGACTGAGCGAGTCAATGCTGTACCATGCACAACATGTCATTCACATGTTTGTATTGCTTTCAAAAATGTTAGTACACAATGCCGAGTCCTGTACCAACGCAATGCACATGTAGCCCACTACGTCCAAACAAAATACACCAGTACCATTTCATAAAGGCTAAGTTAAATGCACTGTACCTTAAACAATGTGATTATTAACTTATGGGATGTCTTCAATGGTTGAACTCTTTGGAATCACCACTGCACAAAATATAATGGTTGTTTGCTGCTAGTTTCCAAATTAATCAGTGAAACTAGAGGCCTGTCTCACAAAAACCGACATAATAACGCTATTCCCTGAACGAAATGGTTGTTTGGTTGTTAGCCTTATAAGGTGGACATGTCTTTGTCTTCTGGGATTTTTTCTAATTTTTTCAATGGAATGAGAAAGCAAACAAGCACTTTTAGAGCAAGACCCAACCAAAAATATAGCTGTTCCCTCCCCTATTTTTATGGTAGTTTATTTAAAAAAAAGGGGTCTTGTTCTAGGGTAGGCTGACTCCCATGGTGGAAAAGTTGGGAATCTAGGACGCTCCTTCCGGTAAATTTTGACCATTTGGAGGGAATCTTGTCTTTAGTCAGATAAAGAAATACATAACAAATGGTTGACATCTATGGGAATGTGACTATCTTTCCCGGGCAATACGCTTTTTTTCCTCCCTGCTGACTCCTATAATCAGCATGGACACATGTTAGCCTTCCTCTTGTGAATAAGAACCACTGTTTTCAATTCATATACACCGGGCACAAAGTATCTCGGCATTTTTTCGATCAAGTAACTGTGCCAAATCAGACCACTTTGAAAGTTTTTTGAAAATATCATTTTAATTGCCTAGGTCTTGTTGTGCTTTTCATTTAAACCTGGCTTGTAAAAAGCGTGCAGAAATGGCTGATATAGAACCCCGAAGACGCAACCCCAAAAAGCAAAGTGCAGTTTGTGCGGATGTTTTCAATGGGCGCATTGCAGTATAGTGGGATACGAACAACAGGCTGACCACAATCAATATTGCAAGTAGCCTTTCTCGCTCATTGGTCGGAAAACCTCTTTGTGTCACTCAATACCACATATTTTGCGTTTTACACACATGACCATGAAAACTCCAAATCGCACTTTTGTTTTGGGGAGTTTGCGTCTTTCGGGCACATCTCAGCCAGTTTTGGCACGTTGGTTGCAACGGGTGTTAATGAAAGAGCCAAGACCTAGCAACAAAATTTATATTCCCCACTTACCTAAAAATTTCAGATTTTTATATCAGCCTACATGGACCTTTAATCTACATTCAGAAATAACATATAACCTCTTTACTTGGATTGTAAAGTCTGATATAATACCATTCGTAGTGCGCGATTGTCTGCTTGTAGCATGCGTAACACTTTATCTAGGTCAACGTCCTGTTGCGCATGACAAATTCCTTCTGCGCTGGTACATAATCATGGATTACCGATGGAGAGTCTGAAGCTCCTAGGCTATCTAGCTAGGCTAAGCCTACGTCTTCATTAAAGTACAGGCCACTGCTGGAATATTATACTATACTTTAGTACTAGCTGTTAGTGTTAGTATACACAAGCTATAAGACTAGGCTTATGCATCATACATTGCAAACAAAAGTAGCACATGAGATCATTACTGATGCTTAATTCACTTTCTTAACATTTTTAACTATTCATTAAAGCTGAGGAAGACGAAACATGCATGGAGAACTAGAGAAAAATTATAACATAATCATGACACAAGCACAACCATTATCTGAGAAAATCTCGGACGTATGCGCCTGTACAGGGACTTGAACCATGGACCTCCCACTTTCTTACGAATGCTTTACGGTCTTTACCACTGAACTATACAGACTGTCCCTGATAAACAGATTCGGTATGATAGTTATTTATTGTATTCCTGTGAAGAAAATTACTTGAGTCAAATTGCTCAAAGCACTGAAAAATTCTCTCCGGCAATTAGAATGTTGTATACCCTGTCCCATTGGGCAAGTTGAACATTTTAAAAACTGCTTCACTTTAAATTTGTTGGCTTCTTTTGAAGTAAAGAGGTTATAGGTTTTTTCTGAATGTAAATTAAAGGTCCCTGTAGGCTGTAGTCAGTTCTGGTTGCTCATGGCCAATAGGTCACAGTCCACATGGAAGGTTTGGGATCATACTTTCAGTGCATTTCACTATATTATAGGAGGATGACCCAATTTAAGTCTATAAATTTTTCATCTTGATAGAATGGCCTTCACCCAAAAACCCCATCAGTAAAGTTTCACAGCGATATTTCAAGCCGTTTTTAAGTGAAAGCTAAAAATGTGATTTCGTAATGCCCATAGAGTGCTGTGTAAAGTTAATATTGGTCGATCAAAATGGGACATATTTTCGCTCATAGCATCCAAACGAATCATCCTTTAGCCTTAAGATCTCACTGGGTAAATGAGAAAAATATTAGCTTTCTTCAGGTACCAAAATCTTGACCACTTCCGGTAACATTCCTGGGGATGAGGCTATTAGCAATCGGACCATGGACCTTTAACTGTTCATGATCACCATTACATACAAGTTTTCTGGAATACTAAATGTTGTGATTTAAAGTCAATGCCTTAAGGAAATTTCATCATTTTTAAATATCTGACTTGAATTTCAAGGTCTTTAAAGTAATTCAAACAAAGGTATTTTCTGAATATGAAATAACTTATAGTAGATTTCAAAATAAGTGAGACCTCATTAAAAGTTTTAGGTCTGTCCATTCACCGTGAGAGGTAAGAGGAAATATTTTTTACTAGCATTGCAGTGTGGCGCAGTAATGCAACGCAAGTTTCAAAATATTGACACAGATTATTGCGGTGCGGTAAAATAATTTTGGCGGCAGCTGATGTCGATACTGTGGTGAACTGCAGTGAGGTGCGGCACCGCAACGCACCGCAGAAGGTTCTGTAGTGTTTTTTTAGCGATGCGTTGCATTGTGGTGCGATGAGTTTGCACGACGACCGCAGTTTCCAAGACGTTTTTATTCTACACATGTAAAATCCAATTTTGAAGTCCGTATATTTTATAATCATTTGAAAATCTTTTCTTGCACTAATTAGTTATAGGGCATTGCCATTGATGTTTGTTTTGATACTGAACATGCGGGCAAAATCAAGTTGCACCGCACTGTGGCACCGCAAAAAGTTAAAACATATTTAACTTCATTTGCGACGCATTGTGGTGAGGTGCGGCGAACTTTTGGTAAATTTGCCAGTTTGTCGCAGGCCACTAGAATTTTGAAGTGGAACGTGACCTGCAGTGACATTGCCGCTTTTCGATGTATCAATCAGTTCTGCGACGGAAGTGGATAAAAAATGTTGTAAATTTGCCGCATTGCACCTTGCCGCAGTGCTAGTATGAACGGTCCTTTATTCAAAAGTATTTTCTGTGTGAGTCTATGGACCAAGGTGGGATGTTATAACAAACATAAACCAATGTTACATATAAAAAACCACATACTTCAGCTTCATGATTTCATGAATGGAAGAACTATCATAGTGCAGTTATGTCCACAGCAAAAAGGCCACGGTAGCCCTACCGAAGTCCGAATTTACGTAAGTCTGAAAAGATTATCCATTGGATTATCACTTACCGATTGTTTAGGTGATTGTAAACGTACGTGCAAATCATTAAGTATTTTTAATATTTAGACAAATAGATGACGCTTTTTGATACACTAAATAAATTGACAAATTCAATAACATTTTGGAAATGTATTTTTCAGTGAGAGGAAAACAAACAGACAAAAAACAAAACAAATTTGGAAAGTTTAGAGGTTTAGAGGTTTAAAAGGTCAAACCAAAATAAAATAAGACAAGCATTGGTTTGGGGAAAAAGTTTGGATGTTGACTTTTTTTTACAATCTCGCAATTATTTTAAAATTTAAAAAGCCTGCATGTACATTTACAATACTTATCACTCAGCAATAGCCTGTTCAAAATCGATAGTATATCCTTCCGTCTTTGTTGTCAACAATTGGTTAAGTAGCAGAGTATGCCTTCGGACTTAAACAAATTCGGACTTCGGTAGGAATGCGAAGGCCACGACTTTTGATCACTCAACCAGATCAACATGACATGAATCCATTCATATCTTTGACCTTATGCAAAGTGCTTTCCACTACATCACCCAATCAATGATCATTAATGTGCTATGGATGACCGATTACCCACTCACTGAGTACATGAACACTGTACTTTTTGGCTGTGTTGGGCCTATAGGAAGGGTTTTTTTGAGAAGGCAGGTCGCATTTTTCTAAGTGACACCTGTCAATCAAATTTGGACACCAATTAGAATATAACTGTATCTCTGTCTATAGCTGGTACGAACATGCTGCGATGAATGGTTTTCAATATACAGCGACTTGAAGAACCCTCTCTTTGCGTCTGCCCACACAAGCGAATTTTGCCATAGTAATAAGGTTTATCGTAGATAGCAAAATATCAACAGAGGGCGCTCTACCGCAAAGCATGATGGGATCGAAAAAGGGGCAAACATAAGCTGGATTCCCGGATGTAACTGTAAACAACGTGTACTTGCCTATTGGCAATGGGGAACTCAACAAAACTTTCAAAATTTGGAGTCTGGTATTAAACAAAAATCAGCAAAAAGAATCTAAAAGCTATATGATATATGTATTACACCTTTATCTGTAAAACTACCAAGTTACAAATAAATATCAACTGTTTTGGGGGCATAAGAGGACATTTATTTTGAGTTGACATGAGCGTGATCTGCCCTGCCGCTAGTGCAGCTATACAGCCCCTTGGTCCGTCCTGTCGTTGGTATTCATTCACACATTTATTTTAAATATTTCATCTAAATATGACACTTCGTAAATTGTAAAACAGAAAGTTTATATTTTTCCTACATAGATTTATTTGTAATGATCGTATGTTTGTCAACATAAGCTTTTAAGAAGTTCTTTAAGACATGATCGATCCACCGCACGCAAATATTTGTGGGCGGCCGATTCCATCGGCTACCACTGGCACTGCACTGTTAGGCCTATGGTAAAATCCATTCGTCAATGTACACTATTTTAAACTTGGCAAGAGCAAACTTTAAAGAATTTGTCTAAACTTTGATGTAGGCCTAAACTTAAAAAATAGTATTATGGTGGAATTACTCGAAATTACAATCATGAAAATGCAGGTAGGTAGATAGAAGTCTAACAGAGTTTTCTGTGTGAGCTCGCGTGCACGGCGCGATGTGTGGGCCGTGCCGTGATTCAAGCGGCAATCGATGGCCAAGTTTGCCTCCGTGTCCGGTGTATCTCAGATGCGTCGTTCCACGAAAAGGTCTCTTTTCTTAACTAATATTTAATAATTAATGAAACTCAAATATCAAATTGTGAAATTGCTAATCATACTGGGGATTAATAGTCAGCTGCTTCATTAAACGGTAATGAATGAAATTTGTGAGGTTTATAATGTAAACTGGGAGAATTTGGGTTACAGGTAGTCAACTCCATTGGTGGCGGCTGCACGATCTTAGACAGCAGCTGACGAAAGTGTGAATTTCTGGTTATTTTTTTAGGGGATAATTGTGTACCTTTCATAAAAAACAACAAAGATACTTGTAATATAATTCATGGACAACCAACTGGAGTACCTTTATCATTAACTTAAAACATAATTGATGAAAAAATCTCAATAAGTTTTGCTTTACTCGTTTGCCGTGATTCCTTTATTGAGAGTGCACGGAAGGAAACAAAATGATGATCATCGTCGTGTGTGGTGCTATTGCCCCTTTTCGCCCCATGATCCTCTGCGGTTTCTATTACGATAAGGTCTATAACATGGCAAAACTTAGGAGAAGTTAGGCTTATTACTTTCTTCAAAAATATGCCATGTTGCCACACTGTTATAGCCCATTTGGATTGAATCCCCAAACTTTTAACTATAATATTTCTAAAATATATGCTGGTCCGAAACAATTTGGTCAGATTATTTTCCCGTAGCCTGATCTGTTAAATGTATTGGCTCATGCCAAGAGGTTACAGGCCCAATTGGTGCAGTGTGTGGACAGTTGGATTACAGCGTGAGTGTCTCATGTTTAAATGCAATATTTCGTCGTCGTCTGCTGAAATTTAACGTCGCCGCGACGTGTAAATTATAAAATCGTTTGTTTACCCATAAGAAGCTGATTGGTTTTTAATCATTTCGGGTTGAGGGCTTTTGTATATAAAAGCATTCGTCATGCAAAATATCGATTTTGAAAAAACTTGAGGGTGCACTATTTTTCAAATGTGGGCCAGGTCTCTTTATTGCGATTTGCGCTTTGGGTACAGCAGAACCCCAGAGGCAGGGAGACATTTATCGGCTGACGCTTTGCCGCTTGGGTCCACGATAGCGATTCTGACATGATTGCGAAGTGACGTAAATTTCATCATCAGAGGGCAAAGCAGAAGACCACTTATGCAACGAAGCTTAACTCATTGCAGGGATACACTAATCCCTCATTTTAAATAACCGATTCGTGTAAAGCAATACTGTATAGTTGTTAAACAAGTACGTATATTTGGATTCAAAATAATAAAGATAGCAAAATTCACAGTGAAATTTGTTTATACCTTGGGTAATCCATTAGTTTGGTTTCAGACAACTTGTGCAGACAAACTTGGACAAAGATATCAGATAAAGGTGATAGGTTTGCTATGCATATAAAAAAATTGCCATTGCCAAAAATTATCGATTTTACTGGAGGAAGCATATTACATTATCATTCAAACTCTTACTTCCGTTGGCTGACAACAAGTGACCACACATCCTTGCCGACGTCCGTACTTACAACAACGGTAGTAACGTCTGGAAAATGTCACCACCAAACGAAAAAATAAATTCAGATAGTATAAAGGGTCACGCATCATGTGCTAGAACGCATACACACACTCGGGATTAAATGCATGATACAATGGTGAAGTTTTAGTGTGTGATTTGGTGAACTGATATTCTCATTCTGTATTTTTATGAACCTCACTGGTTACCTGTAGCGAACTTGAAGAAATTCTACTGGAATTTGATGCCTTTTATTTATACAGCCAGGCATTTTCAATGGAGCATACACAACAGGAGGGCACTGGATTTTGCCCAGTCGAACCAGCGCCTTCTTTTGATGTCCAACAAAATTACAGGGGCATCTTCATGATCCACAGCCTCGTCCTCCGATTAACCTCAAAGATTTTAATAATCTGAACCATTGGCCTTTAGCAGCCCGAGCGGATGAAATAACGCGGAAGATCGGATGCAGAGTTGTGATTTTGTAAATGTTTGAATCCTTTAAAACATGAAAATATCTTCTTGAACAAACTGTTCCCAGTTCATGGAAATTTTATCGTGTTAAAAATATTTTAGCAATTTAGCAAATCTAAAGCAAACGATAGTTTTGGCAAGTTTGTTGCTTGCCAGTTTGCACCTGGGTGTCCTAGCATACTCAAGAGTTCCAAACGTGACGAACAGGCGTTGACTTAAGCGTACCGCGTATAACGCACTTTCGTGAAACTAGTGGCGTAGCTAGGGAATGTGGTGCCCCGGGGCAAAGACGTTAACGTGGTGCCCCTTAGCGTGTTGCGTAAGCAATAATGGGTGGAATCCAGAGGGCAACTAAAGTGGTTCCGGGTAAAGCCCCTTGTGAGATGTGGGGGTCCAGGGGGCAGAGCCCCCGAAAGCTCTCGGGTTTAGCATGTTTGAGTGCTTTCGGAGAGCTCTCAGCCGGGGCTCTCAGTTTTCTTGAAGCAGATGAACTATATACTGCCCCTGGCGGGGTGGGGGAGTGCCGGAGTCTCCGGAAGCTCTTGTGTTTTGCATTTAGGCCTATGTGAGTGCCTTCAGAGAGCTCTCAGTTATCTTGAAGCAGATGAACTATAGGCCTACTGGCCCTGATGGGGGTAAAGGGGGCGGAGCCCCGGAAGCCCACAAGTTTTAGCTTGTGTGAGAGCTCTCAGTTAGTGTTTGAGTGCCTTGGGAGAGGTCTCACTTTTATATGCATTATCTTGAAGCAGATTAACTATCTTCTTCTTTTTGCGTATGAGGCAGCAGCTAAATATGTTTTAATCATTGGAGCAAACTCATTGTTGATTGGTTGGGGTTTGAGAAATCTATGTCCACCGGTGGACTAAAGGTAGGGCACTCATTGAGAATAAGATCCGCAGTCTGTGATGGAGAACCAGGCTGGCGATGGCCGCAGCCCCCATCGGTGCATGTTGCTATTGAAGCGACCGACTCCTGTGCGAATCCGGTTTAAGGTGACCCATTCCTTGCGTGGGAGATTGCTGCCAGGTGGTAGTTCTGTCTTAGGGGCAATAGAGAGTTGATCTGGTCTTGGAGTATCTTGCCAGGCAGTATTCCATGTCTGTAAGAGTTTAGCAGCATGTCGGCAGAAAAGTCGGCGAGAGTGCAGTCTCTGTCTACCGAGTTGGTGTGATTCTTTGACAGTGTTATGCAGCAGGTGCTTGTTGTCCAGCAGGGCCTTATTCACTAGTTTGTGCGTGTGGTGTTCTCTCCGAAGTACTGCAGGTGCAATGCCTGAAAGCACTGGTAGGAATTCAGATGGAGTAGGACGGAGGCAGCCAGTGATGGTTCTCAAGGTCTCTTTGAGTAATGTGTGCAGCTTCTTTGTGTGAGAGCTGTTGCACCATGCTGGGCCGGCATATTCAGCAGTGCTGTAGACCAGAGCCAAGGCAGTGGTGCGTAGGGTCGTTGGACTGGCACCCCATGAAGATTAACTGACGATTAACTATTATAATGCTCCTGGCAGAGGGTCCAGGGGCGGAGCCCCCGGTAGCTCTCGGATTTTAGCATATTTGAGTGCCTTCTGAGAGCTCTGTTATAAGACATTATTTTGCATGTAATAACAACATTCGATTCACAACAACGGTAATTTGTTGTCTTTGTGTCAATTTTATTTCCCCCCAACATCATTCCAGCGCCCCCCTGAAGTGGCGCCCGGAGCACGTGCCCACCTTTGCCCTCCCCTAGCTACGCCACTGCGTGAACACTGCGCTGGGCGTAACGCGCTAATTTGCATATCAACTGTGGATTGATAATGAGTTGTTGAAAAACAAATATAAATGTACTAGGATCATGAAATGTACCTTTAACTCTGAAAGGTGTCCACCAGAATTTTGTGGTTCTTGGATTTATGCGCTCACTGTATTCAAAGAATACAGACTGCAGGCCGCTTTTTAGTTATTAAACAATATGCAAATGAGGAACTTTAAATACATTTGGTGATGAGAGCCAACATATGCAATACTTGTGACCACCACTGCCCACATACCAATTTTAATGAAAATCAGTCATTACATTCTAGTTATAGAAGTGGAAGGTTTACCATTTTTGGTTGAAGAGAAACATACATACTGTATAATGTTCATACATGCAGAGTGTGACAGTGTAAGTTTTAAAGCAATAATAGCACATTTTTGAGAAGCGCCCCCAATTTTCCAAAAATGTCAGATTTTGGCAGCTGCATTCTAGTAATTAGCCAGTAAACTACACATGTGAAAGGTAAAGCTTGAAATTCTCTCAGTGTTGCATGAGAAGGAATTTTGTAATTGGAGTAATTAATATTGGATCCCGATAATAATTCAACCGAGGCCGCTACAAACATCATTCCAATATGAAATAGCCGGGAAATAGTGCCATGTTCGTGGCAAAGTTGGGACAATTTTCGGGAGATTGTGCTATTTTCTGCCGTTGAATTGGGATCGAGGATCCCCAAATCTAATTACAAAATTCCTTCTTTTATGACACATGTAAACTTTTTTGAGCATTACCATTCATGAGTAGAGTTAATTACCAACACAACTGTACATAAATCTCACAAGTTTGAAAATTGGGGTACTCTTCAAAAATGTGCTATTGTTGCCAGGGGAGGGCGGCCAAGAAATCCCAATTTTAGACCATGCCATTCGTTTTTCCCCACGTAAAAGTTAGGGGGGGGAAGGACGCCCGATTTTCGATACTAGAATTGGGATTTTGGAGGTTGACAGGCTCCTGTGGAGCTCTATGGAAAAAAATCCCTAAATCGGCATTAATATGCCTGATTGATTCCTCCAAACCATGTGATGAATTCATTAATTTTTACCATACGGCAAGAAGACATCATTTAAAGCAATTTTGTTCTGCGAACTTTTAGTTCGTAGAAGAAATTTGGAGAAAATGCATTTGAAAATTCAATTTTCGCGCCATTTCAAAAATCCCTAGACTGCTGAGAATGTTATTTATTCAAATTTAGTATCATTCTCATGCATATGGGGTCCTACCACGCCTATTGACTCCACGAGGTCCGAGTACAAACATACAAACGCACACGAGACTACGGCGCTCATGCAACACAACGTATACCCGATGTATTGACAGGATCTGACTCATATCGCACCACATTTTGCTCAAATCTCCTTTCCAAGACCTGATTTGTCATAGTTGATCGCATTTTTTCGTGAAGTTAACGTATAAGATTCGTTTTATGGGTGTGGCCTTTTGCAGTAAACCGTTTTCGCAAAGTTATGACAGAGAAATGACCGTATCATGAGCCTTTAACACCATAGAATCTATATACATGTTTACTGGGCATTTATATAGAGTGCTAATTATCTGAGGGATGCCAAATAAATCCGACCTTCCCCCCCTAGTAAAAGTGAAATTCTGATTTTTTTTTTGTCAAGGAATATTTTCTTATTCCAAAACTGTTAGAGCTGAAGAATCAATACGGTCATATGTGGGTCAAGAGAACACAGTTGTATGTGGGTCATGGGAACACCTGTGACTGACCCACATCAAAGCACCCAAATTGGTTTGTGGATTGCACTCTGTATTGCTGTAATTTCTTTTGATATTTTGGGCGAGTTGCTACATTGAATGAGGCTTAGCCTCCAGCATCTTAGTGTTGTTTTAATAGAAGATTTAATGCATCTCGTATTGTGCCCATTTCCATCCGGGAACTTGTCCCAGAGTTCATGTTTACAAAATATTCTGTTGTTTGTTCACGTCACCGGACATTGCCTAAAACTACAATACAAAGTACCTTTTTCACATGAAGTTAATCTTACAGAAATGCAGAAGAATATCATAGGAACAAAAACAAGCGAGGCACTAATGTTGAAATTTACGACAAAAGGTGGCACTTTTGATCATAACCGTGCCCTAATTGTCACACGCCGGACGAATACAGTTCAACTGTGCAACGTCACAGATAGGTTAAGTTTTCTAGTATTAATATTACGCTCTTAACCGTATGTTTGTAGCTGACTTGAGGCTGGTACAAGTTCCCGAATGGAAATGAACACAATATGAGATGCATTATAGGGATCGTGCAAATGGTCTATTGGCTCTTCCAGCTATAGCTGGCAGCCCAGAAAAATCAAGCCATGCAGACTTAAAAACCAAGCTTAAAGTTTACCTTTTTTCTCTTGAATTGCCTGATAACCCCAAGGCTTGAAGCTCCACAACATTTTCCTCGTGTTTGCAGACAGTAAGATGGAGGGAGTCTACAGAAAAAAAATGTTGGCCTGTCATACAACGCCACCATTTTCTGGATTTTAAAATTTACAATTTTTTTTGATTGTCATATTAATTACATTCCAACCAAGCATTCATAAAAAAAAAATGCTGCTCATAACGAGGCGACTTGAAAAGAGCATGTACTACCCATGTTGCTCCAGTCATTATTTACTCTATATTTCTTATGTTTATCCAATTTTAGATCAATTAATGTGATCTGGTACAAATAGTTCAAACAAAATAACCATAAATTGTAAAAAGAGGACTTGGTCCCCAATAGGTCCATCTGATTTATGTGGTCAATAGAATAAGTGATCCATCACTGCACTAAAGTTACCCATTTTGCTCAAAGCTGTATGTACATGCAATACGCTTATATGCCCCTGAATGACCTTTGACCTCCATCTGTTACCCCTCATAAGACCCCTTGTTTCAATGTAATAAGCACACCAAATATGAATTTGATCCATCACTGCCACTTAACAGCTAAACCTTTTAAAAACCAAAATGTATCCACATATGCACAAGATGAATTAACCCTAAGTGACCCCCTGCATCACCTTTAACCTCTGCATCTATTTAACCGCCAATAAGACCCTTTGCTCAATTATAAGCATACCAAGTAGGAATTGATTCCGTCACTCCTGCCCTAAAAAGCTAGACACATTTAACCGAAAAAGTATATCAAGGTTTTGACACTCCCACACGGACGGACTGGCATACGCGGACGGACTGACACACACAACTCATGCTGCCATAAGGTCTTTCCTATCTGAGTCCGGATGACCTCATAAAAATTGGGCACCATGAATATTTGAAATATCAAATAACTTCATATTCCCACAAAAAATTGTTATCAGGAAACACTCCTACCACATCAACGTTGTAGCAAGCATTAATCATGGAATGTAACAAAACAAGGATTCCATATAACTGTCAAGCAGCTCTCACTGGATGTAAAATCAAGGTCTTTTTTGATGAATTTCACTGAAAACATACCTAATTTTAACTTTGATTTTGTTATACAGTGAATATCCAGACTACTTAAGTGCCAACGAGAATTTCATCTTCAAGTCACCTATATTTTTTGTGAAATGTCTAGATTTCTATAGATATACACTCAATAAATTCACGGAAAACAAAAAAACTTCCCTTTTAATTTGGCTACCGAATAACTTAAATGACAAATCAAAATGTGATTTGTATATTTTTAATTTCAATAGAAATGCAGGCCAATTTCCTATTGCTCCCTATAGGAAATAGAAATTTCACAAATTAGACATTTCACATTTTGTATAAGACACAGATCTCGCTTAATCCATTTCGATGGGGAATCTTTGATAGAAGCTTTAGAGACCAGTTAAAATCAAATTTTCACACTTTAGGGACACCATTTTTGAAATCTCTCGTTGCACCTTTAAACATATCCATGAGTGTACATATCGGGTGTTTATTTTTTTCTTTTTGGGGTCTTAATAACCCCCAAAAATAACAGCATATTCCCACATCTCATGGGGGAGGGGATTTTCTTTATAAACTACAAGTTTGACCAAAATATTTGATGTTTATTCCTTACTGAGTTGGTTTAATAAACCCACACCGGCTTTGTAGCCACGACCGCAGATGTAAAAGCTCCGCCCTTTGTTAGCTCCTTCCTTTGTGCATTCTTTAAGAAGCATGGCTGATCTGCAAAAACAGACTCCACGCGTCGTGTTCAATTATTATTTGTCTCCTCCCAGCCCCACTCTATTCAAACCCTACCTAGGGACGAAAAATTCCTTCGGTACTGATTTACTTCCAGTAGAGCATTTTGAGGATGACCCTCCCCTTTGTTGTTTAGCTGCTGAGCTGCCCTTTTTCGTCAGAAGGGTCTTCAATATTGGGATGGCCCACAGAAAGAGAACCAAATTTGGGGCGGTTCTCAGCTTTCGTGCTCGCTATATTCAAAGAATAAGTGGTGGGCCATTGTTCATACAAAATTAACATTGTAGTGACACACACACAACACACCACCAGGCACAACGTATTGCAAAGCTATGCCAGCTATGCTGGTGGCCACAAAAAGGATAATCAGATTCCTGTCTTATTGAATGGCCCAAGACTCGAACCAATTCACTTTCACACCCCTGCGAGTGTCGTTGTATCTACAACACCTGCTCGCCCTCTTATATGTTGCACAGCACATGTAACATACATGCAAAAACATACATGCCGTATTGTTTCCTAATACGCCCTGGGGCGTGGCATTTTTTTCAAAAGGAGGGCGTTTATTACAGCCAAAATGGAAGTCAAAATCCGCAAAAATTCACCTTACACACGCTTTTTTCGCTGATTACAAAAACAAATGAACAAGCAGGGGACGCTTGTTTTCGCACCTCCCGAAGGAAAGTTCCATACTAATTAACTTTACAACTGTGCACAACAGTTTGATTATGAGACCGGATTACAACAGTCCCATTCTTAATCCATATGATTTAGGTAAGCTTAACTCATTTTCTTGAATTGTTTTATCCAAAAATGGTAGGGGGGCGTTTATTAAAGCAGGGGCATTTTTGGACACACGGTAGATAGGAATAATATCACACTCTGGCTGATTGAAGAGGGAAGTGTTAATTGGTGAAACCGTACTCTCTCCATACACAGGGCTAGAATATGTTTAGCCTGTCTGCGTGCTTTTTTCTGAACCACTTTACAGGTTCCATGGGACTTGACAGTTATAATTGGTCTCTCCATTCGACATGCTTACACCTGTCTGCATTTCTCTGGACCACTTTCCAGGTTCCGAATAACTTTCCAATTTTGATCTGTTAAACTACTTAGGAGTTTAACTTGTGCCACTTTCCTCAATCTACTAGTGGAGACCTTGTTTGGTGAAGCCTTTGCTTTTAGGCTTGATGCGTACCTGGGAGTCAAAAAAAGCTTACTTTAGTGTCACACTGGTATCAAGAGATCAGTGGTTGGTAAAATGCCAAAAAATTACACACATTTGGATCATGCAATTGTTGGTACGGGTCTGAATAGTGATCTCATCACAATATGGGCCAATCCCAACTAAACTTGGATCGTGGCGTAACCAGACTTTTTTTGCAAATTTGGGGGAGGGGGGCAGAGGGGGTGCTAAGCTTTTTTTGAGGGGGAAATTTGGGTCCCTCTCCATAGACATACAAGTCATTTTATTGGGGGGGTGGCTGGTGGGGGAAATGGTTCTGTTTGGAGGGCTTGCACTCCCCTTCCCCCAACCGGTTACGCCACTGACTTTGGTGGTTTAACGTGAGTTTCAAGGTCAAGCTTTCCAGATCAGTCTTCATTAAACCACTCTTTCACTGGTTACATTGCATACATCAATTTGGTAGCGGAGCACATGTAGACCACACAGAACTTGGTTTTCGTCCATGACAATTGTCACCTGCTGCAGGATCAGGAGTTAAAGGGCTACGAGGATTTTAAGGCACCCCAATACGGTGTCATATAATTAAGTTTTATAATATAAGTGAATATCAAACATATGCTGAATTCGTCTTTGCTCCTCATATGAAATTTAAATTCCACAATTTTTGTACCAAGAGCCATTTCTCAGCTTAATACCTTTAATATTGGGATATTTTTTTATGGAAAGCTTTACATAAATCAGTATTCAAAAAATCAGTACTTTCAAGTTTTGAGGGACACCTGATATTGAAAATGGTTTCAAATGATTTTAATTTCAAAATCAATGTCACCACCAGCCAGTTTTTTGGCCAATTGCCCGATGTCCTGTCTGCCTTCATCAGTCATGAAATTGATACACATCTGAACCCAAAAAAGAACACACACTGAACAATACATGTCTAGCTCCACTTCAACTGGAGATGCTTGTGAATTTTTTTAATATAATATTAAGGTCCATAATGCTCATCCTTACTAAGTTGTAAAAATACCGTACTTTTGATCTCATTGTTATTTTTCTTTACCCGAACAACATTCATGTCCAGTTGTATTATTTTGTGCCTCAGGGGAGGGTGGCCAAGAAATCTACATTTCAGACGTCTCGCCATTGGTTTCAACACGTAAAAGCGAAATCTTGACAAAAAAAAATTCTGAATTTTTATTTGTTAAAAAAAAAAAAAATTTCTTATTCAAAAACTGTTTGAGCTGAAGAATCAACTCCACTCGAAGGGTTATTTCTGATTTTTTTGTATGATCACGAACAAGGACGCGGTTGTATGTTTTGCCATGACCGACCACCTCAAAGCACCACAAATCAGCAGCTCAGTATTCTGTATTTCCTTTTGCATTTTTTGGTGAGATTGCTATAATGAATTAAGTTTTGGAGCCACCACCTGGTTGTGCCATGTAACTTTTAGATTATATGCACAGGTCACAGGACTTTTTCATTGTATTTTCGAACACTTGCAGTGTGGTATAAACACAGTTATTGACACACACTGTCTATGGGCCAATTTAGTACACATTTTTGGTGGGCTGCCAGCTACATTTAGCTGGCAGGACCACTTAGCAATCGTTGTGCGTGTGTATGGGTGTCACTATTTGTTATTTTGTTTCAATTGACCTCAATTGAAAAGTTGAAGTTCAATGGAACCAAACTTTGATGTCATATTGCACCCATTGGATCCTCATATGATGAGGTCAACAGTCATGTCCAAGGTCAAAGGTCATGTGGAGGTCAGAGTTGAAATAGCTAAAATTTAAAATTTGACCTAAATTCAAAGTTGAAGTTCAAATCAAACTTAAGTCATAGACCTGTGCAATATGGAGCCTTCATTTGTGATGAGGTTAAAGGTCACATGAGACCAAGGTCAAGGTCATGTGAGGTCAGTGTACAATAGGCCGGAGGGCAGCCCACAGCTTATATTTTTTATAGCGAGCGAAATAGCCGCAAAACCACAAAATTCTTGTTGCTTCTACTAGCCACCGGCTAGGGCTGCTTTAACCTCAAAATTTGTAATCGGATGTTTTGGTGATCTACAGACTATCTATAATGCTTCCATGTGAATGAACCTGGTTCTGGTTGACCAGAACTAGTTCGGCTGCAAGTGTCCGATTAGGAAATTAAAGTTCATCATCAATTCGAACTTTTCTTGAAAATAGGCGGAAGGCCAAAATTTACTTCACAGACAAAATTTTTATGCACAGGCCATTTAACATGCATTTGTGGCTAACCCCCTCTAAAAACGAACACTGGGCGCTGGCCTATGGTAAAATGATACGTTATGTGCAAAAATCAACG
>JAMKCH010063114.1:0-11736 GCA_023653785.1 Ophioderma brevispina
AAGAAAGTAGGTCACCATATTTGAATTTCCTTCTACATATAGACAACTTGTTTCCATTCTTGCAGAAGCATAGTTTTTAATTTAATGGGAAAACACCTATGACGCACTTAGTAGGTCCTTAATACAGTCTACATCCATATGTGGATTTTATTGAATTAGGTGGATATGAGGCTGTTGTTTCCTATGAACTAGTATAGAGTTCGTTTAAACTATGTTTTATAGCCAAGTAGTCCGGCCCACACCCCTCTCTCTCTGTCCTCCCTCCTCCTCTTCACCCTCCAACTTTTACCCGGAGTCCCTCTCTACCGGGTTGGGCCCCTCAGCCCCGTGTCTTCTTCAGTAACCAGCAATTGTGACCGCATTTTTGGACAAGTCAAAATACCTCACTGAATAATTTTGTACATTGGAAATGAATGATTTAGGGGGATTATTAGAAAGTGTGTTTAGTTACATCGAAAGATGGTTAGGGCTGCCTTTCTTCCCGATTTACGTTACTTTAGAGGAGCATTAATCACGCCAGCTTTAAAACAAGCTGTACGTAAAATATAAAATGCATATCATAAATTTTTTGGAGGGCTCCCAAAATACCACCCAGTCTTAGTTCACCCAATTGCCATTTTAAGTTCCTTTAGCAAAATATGACAATTTGCGGCGGCCATCTTGGAGCCTAGATATGTAAGCCCCCTTTAGAAAGTTAAAAACTTGATAACGCGTAGTCGTGGATATAAGTTCTATCTGTAATGAAATTATAATGGCGGTTTTACATAAAACAATCGCGACCATTAGGGCATGGGCCAGAACACGATAAGGTACCGCTTTCTGAGCGAGAACATACCTCATCCTAGTCAGGGGGACATCCCCTTCAGGTGATATTGGGAAAATTAATCACCAAGCAAGTGTGGTGCAACGAACGAAAAAATCCAATGATGGCAGCTTGGGAAAGCGTATGGACTATTTATTTTTCGTCGACTTCCTTATCTTTCGGTCCGCCTTCTCTCGAGGCTTCTTTATCCTCGATAGGTAGATGTTGGTCCTCTGTACCTTTTTATCTCTATTTCTTTCAGTCCCTCTTTGCCATTCTTATTGAATAAGAAAACGTCCTGGAAGGTCAAGGCTTGATACCTGAAATAGATGTAATGACCATCTACTATTTACATATGTGGTGTTTTCGGGTCAATGGTTTGTTCAAGTTATCCGATGTTAATCTTTAAAAAAATAAACTTTGTTGCAAATCTTCGTTGAATCCCCGCGATGTTTCACTAATAATACCAGAAAAATGTTGATTGCACATACGAATTACAATGTATTCACAATTACCCATATAACGTCAGTGATTTTGAAAAGTACAATATTGTCAATTATTATTATACGGATTATTGTCTCCATACGGTAATTAAACCTTTTGGTTGTAAATCAGTAAATCAGCTTATTTTTAATTGTGGTTCTGTTATGTATTGTTTTTGTTTATTGTTTCTTTTTCACTCCGGGCCCATAACCATGAAAAAAAGTTTTTCTATTTTTAAATATCAGGAGAGGAAACGCTGGAAATATTGTTGTAGCTATTTAAAGTGAAAATAATAAGCCTTGAGTAGGGGACATAAAGAGGTGTTAAAGAATTTGAGGTCATAGGTAATCTAGGGGTAATTTGAGGTAATGGATGGGTATTCATTAAGTTCCTCAGGATGACCCTTGGAGAAAGCGATACGGTTTCCAGGGGTATGAGATCAATTTAAGGGTCTATTGAAGTATTGTCAAAAAATGCTTCAAAGTCTCTGTACACACAAAGGATGGGTACCGTATTTGCCACAATTTTTCAGAATGACCCGTGAGAGGTGTATGATATGATATGACATGATATGTGTCGTTGTTGAACGACACCAAATGATCCTCGATGACCTTTGCTGCTACGGACCTATAAGTCTAATTACCTTTGATAAAAGTAGTAGAGGTATTCACTGTTGGCAGCTTATGGACGATTTATTTTTTCTGTTCTACTTCCTTATTTTCGGTTCATCTCTCTCTCTTCGAGGCTTCTTTTCTAGTAATTGTAGATGTTGGTCCTACTTTACCTTTATATGCTATGTCTTTCAGTCCCTCTTTGCCATGTCTTATTGAATAAGAAACAGTTCCTGGAAGGTCAGGCTGGATACCGAAAGATAGATGTACATTACCATCGAATTTACATATGATGTTGGTTCGGTCAATGGTGTTCAAGTATCCGATGGTAATCTTTAAAAAAATAACCTTTTGTTTGCAATCCTTGTTGAATCCCTCCCCGATGTTTCACTAAGACTACCAATAAAATGTTTTGATGAAAATACGAATACAATGTATCACAAATTACCCATAACGTCAGTGATTTTGAAAAGTAATATTGTAATATTTGATTATACGGATTAATTGTCTCATGACGTTAAACTTTTGGTAACTCAGTAAATCAGCGTTTTTGTTAATGTGTTTCTGTATGTATGGTTTGTTTAGTGTTCTTTTTCCACTCCGGGCCAATAAAACATGAAAAAAAGTTTTTTATTTTTAAATATTCAGGAGAGGAAAAACGACTGTATAATTTTTTAGTATTTATTAAAGTGAAAATTAAGCCTTGAGTGAGGGGAAATAAAAGAGGTGTTCAGTGAAAGAAATTGAGGTATAGGCTACATTTCTAGGGGTAATTTGAGGTACTATGGATGGTATTCATTAAGTTCCTCAGGATGACCCTTGGAGAAGCGATACGGTTCCAGGGGTATGAGATCAATTTAAGGGTCTATTGAAGTATTGTCAAAAAATGCTTCAAAGTCATTTGTACCACACTACAAGATGGGTTACCGTTATCTTAGCACACAATTTTTCGGAATGACCCGAGAGAGCGTGTATGATATGATATGCATGATATGTGTCGTTGTTGAACGACACCAAATGATCCTCGATGACCTTGCTGCTACGGACTATAAGTTAATACCTTGATAAAAGTAGTAGAGGTATTCACTGTGGGCATTTTGAGAGTTATTTTCATGTTATGGAAAAATATTCACAAAATATTGGATTCTTAAAGAATGTTATCGATTGTTTCAAAATAAGATAACAAATGTGTCTACACTGGATATCTTAAGGAGAGCCAGAAGAAAAGTATTATTTAGCAGATAATTACACCACAATTAGTAACTTATAAAAATGACCTGGGTACGTAAAAGCCTTTGGCAACACCTTGAAAAATAAAGTTTATATTTTGCTCTACTAATTTATTTTTATAACTCAAGCTAAGAGGATAACATTTTTTATTTTTATAGCGACTTCAATAAGAGGCCTTACTATTTGGTCTTTATAATTGTATTGCAATACGTGGCCAGATAACCTTTAATAGTTATAACAGAATTAAAAAATATTATTTTAATGTTATAAGGAAAGACGTGATATTACTGCCAACAGACTAACAGATCTACCAAGAGATTGGCGGCACATGTTCTTTGTGTAATATAGGTATTATTTGAAAAATGAAATCGGGTTTTGTAGTATGTATTAAGGGCTCTTTGTAGTACATTATTTGAGATTGAGCATGTTGTATGAATGTCTGTGGCTTAATTATAGTATGGCAATACTGCTAAGACGTCGATTCTTCTCACAAAACAGTGTGGTTTGCTTCATGTAATCAGATTTGAACTGATCAGTTCTCAATGAAACTAGCGGGAATAGCACGCCCTGGAGGGAAGAGACGGTGCATTTGTAAGCGGTGCCCACGCAAGTAATCACTAACGACCGTGAGATGATTCTTGCCACACATTTGTTATGTTTCCCTCACATTGTAGAATAATGATCATGCTAGTAAGGTTGCCGTGTTCAAATTGAAAACAACAAAAGCGATGCCGTCAAGTAGACGAAGGGAAAAGGAAATTAAAACAAGGGAAAATGGCGAGGCGTATGCACGACAAGCGGAATGTTAAATTTGAATTTTCATCGGAAGCGAAAACCTAACGTCGTCTGGAAAATCTGAAAAGTGTGGTATAAGCGTACACGTATACTTTTTAGATACTCTCGAGCTAATGCGTAAATAAACAACACAAGAACAACAAAATGCATTGTCTTGGTAAACTTCATATCAAAAGGTCACCAAATTATTTTGAGTCACAGCACCAAACTTTGATAACAGAACAATGAAGACGAGATAACCAACTCGGCGTAGTTTAAATGAATTCTTTCTAATATCAAGTCCCACAGTTCGTATATCCTGAAGAAGAAATCACATTACTATGTGAGAAAAAATGTTAGTGAGTGATTTTTTTCACCAGACATGCAGAATACATCAATACAACATATCCAACATCCCCATGAATCCCCTTTGGGGAAAACATTTATCCAAGATGGCCGCCCAAAAAGCTGACATCAATAAATCTAGCTATATCTTGGCTTCTCAAGTAGAAGTGTTGATGATTTTAGTTTAATCTAAAGATCCAGGTTTGCCGTTATGTTGAATTCAAAATGGCGCCTAACATAGAATTTGCTTATCTCAACTTCAGAACAAGGAAAAGAGAGATAAAGAAACAAACAAAACAATTATACTAAAATAAAATATATATAAGCGAAAAATAAAAATGACCAGAAATTAATTATAACATGCATAAGTTACTTAGTGAATAACTAAATAGATATAAATAAATAAAGAGAATTTTTGTTAAAAGGGACGGGTACAAAAGACGGAACATGAATTATGTAATAGGGAAGTTCTTGAGGTGTTTTTCACACCCAAATGGCATCTCCCAATTCTGGGATTCATCTTTATATATTCTTTCACACCCCAGTTTCCATTTCTGCGTCGTGGGTTGTCAAACAAGAGACATAATTATATGGCCTATTGTTTCGATGCCACTTTGGCCAAGACGTACGTGTGTAGGCCTAGAATAATCATGCGTTTATGTGAACAGTATACGAAAACTGCATTATACTAACGGTTTTAAAACCATTCTTTCGATTTGGCTGCGTATTGGTTCTCATTGTGCAGTTTGGGAGTTATTATTCATGTTAGGGCACAATATTCACAAAATATTGGATTCTTAAAGGAATGCTTATTCGATTGTTTCAAAATAAGCTAACACATTTTTCTTACCCTGGAAGGATATCTTAGGAGATTCCCTATAAGACAGTATTATTTTAGCAGAATAAATAACACAATTATAACATACAAAATTGACCATTGGAGTACGTACAGCCTGTGGCAAACCTTTGAAAAAAAAGTTTATATTTTTTGCCTCTAACTATTTATTTTTTAATAACTCACGCAGAGGATAACTTTTTTTATTTTTATCGCGACTTCAACAGAGCCTTACTATTTGTTCTTAATCATGGTATTATTGCAATAAGATGGCCAGATAACCTTTAATATTTATTCACAGAATAAATATGATTAATGTGTATCAGGAAAGACGTGATATTACTGCCAACAGACTAACAGATCTACCATCGAGCTTTGCTGGACATATTCTTATTTGTAATCATAGTGTATATTATGAAACTCTTAATCGGGTTTTGTGTTCATGTATTAAGGCTCTTTGTAGTAAACATTTATTTGCGATTGAGGCATGTTGTATGAATGTCTGTGGCTTACATTATAAGTATGGCAATACTGCTAAGACTGTGTCCGATTCCTTTCTCACAAAACAGTGTTTGTTTGCTGCATGTATCAGCTTTGAACTGATCGGTTCTCAATGAAACTAGCGGGAAATAGCACGCCTTGAGGAAGCGACGGTTCATTTTGTAAGCGTGCCCCACGCAAGTATCACTCACGAACCGTGAGATGATTCTTGCACACATTGTTATGTTTCCCCCCTCACATTGTAGACTACTGATCTTGCTAGTATAGGTTTGCCGTTTTTCAATGAAACACAAAAGTCTGCCGTCATTAGAGCGAAGGGACAAATGGAAAATTAAAACAAGGGGAAAATTGCGAGGCGTATGCACGACAAGCGAATGTTAAAATGAAATATTTTAATCCGGCATGGCTAAACCCACGTCGTCTGGAAAATCTGAAAAGTGTGTATAACGTACAACTGTATATTTTTTAGAACTCTCGAGCTAATGCGTAATAAACAACACAACCACAATGCATTGTCTTGTACACTTCATTAATTCAAAAGGTCCACCACATTATTTTTGAGTCACATCCAAACTTTGAATAACAAGAACAATGAAGACGAGTTAACACAACTCGGCGTAGTTTACATTTTAATTGTTTCTAAATATTCAAGTACACATGTTTAGTATTGTCCCTGACGAGAAATACACCTACTACGTGTAAAAAAGTTGTTATTGAGCTGATTTTTTTCACCAGACGTGCAGAATACATCATATAAACAACATATCCAAAATCCCCTGAATCCCCTTTGGGGAAAACATTTATCCAAGATGGCCGCCCAAAAAGCTGACATCAATAAATCTAGCTATATCTTGGCTTCTCAAGTAGAAGTGTTGATGATTTTAGTTTAATCTAAAGATCCAGGTTTGCCGTTATGTTGAATTCAAAATGGCGCCTAACATAGAATTTGCTTATCTCAACTTCAGAACAAGGAAAAGAGAGATAAAGAAACAAACAAAACAATTATACTAAAATAAAATATATATAAGCGAAAAATAAAAATGACCAGAAATTAATTATAACATGCATAAGTTACTTAGTGAATAACTAAATAGATATAAATAAATAAAGAGAATTTTTGTTAAAAGGGACGGGTACAAAAGACGGAACATGAATTATGTAATAGGGAAGTTCTTGAGGTGTTTTTCACACCCAAATGGCATCTCCCAATTCTGGGATTCATCTTTATATATTCTTTCACACCCCAGTTTCCATTTCTGCGTCGTGGGTTGTCAAACAAGAGACATAATTATATGGCCTATTGTTTCGATGCCACTTTGGCCAAGACGTACGTGTGTAGGCCTAGAATAATCATGCGTTTATGTGAACAGTATACGAAAACTGCATTATACTAACGGTTTTAAAAACCATTCTTTCGATTTGGCTGCGTATTGGTTCTCATTGTGCAGTTTGGGGAAAATTGCATTCTGATTAAGTTCAAATAACATAAACATCCATGACTAAAATTACTACCATTTGGTAATTAGAAAACAATCCCTTTTCGGGATTATTGCTTTAAACAAACCCATCTATATATGCGACAGTTTGACGAGCTTCCTTGCAGGACACTGCAAAGGAAAGTAGATGTCAGTGAGAAGATTAATTATAGTAATGGCAGCACGAATTGGCAGCATTTCGGGGTGGCCATTATGGATTTGAGTTAAAGAAACATATCAATAATTTACATAAAAAAAAATATTTGAACCTCAAAAATACAAAAACAGAGATATAGACTAATTATATAAAATGGCGGGCCATTTTGGATTTTTGCGTGTAGGAAGTAATCAGTGATTAGATTTGTACATAATTGGATTCTTTGACCCCCAACACATATTGACAAACACTAAAATCATCAACATATACTTTAAAAGCTGAGATATAGCTAATTTGGCGGCCATCTTGGATAAAAAATTTTCCCCAAGGGGGATTTATGGGGATTTTTGAATATGTTGTTGTATGATGCATTCTGCTTATCTGGTGCAAAAATCAGCTCAATAACAATTTTTTCCAGGTAACCCACGTACCACACTAAGTGTGCGGGATAACATCTCAACAAACTTGAGTTCAATGAGTTGGATGAAATATAAACGTAACACTGAAGTGGTAAGTAGGGGGTGGCAGGAGCGGAATCTCAATTTCTTTACACCGGTATTCTGTACATAAAAATGTTTCAAGTCGAAGAAGACAAACAAAATGGTCGCTTTTTGGTCTTAATTTTTAAACCGGTGTGGCAGGAGATATAGTCCACCTACAACTGTAACAGGGCACTCGATTCAGTTGACTCTTCACGCAACATTAGTTTCACGCTTTATTCCGTTGTCGTCTATGGAACCCTGACTATGGCTTCGGGTGGACCATATCTCCTTTGCACCGCTCAATATTGTTTAATTCTTGATTAACTAAATTTAATGACTGTAGAGAGTTTTGCTGTAATATTCACATGGGAATTTTTTCTCGAATATGAGCTCAAGGAGTCGCCATATCGACTAACGTGTGTAAAAAGACCTCATGAACATTTAAGGTGTTACAATATGCGATTGTATTTTTTTTTTTCATTTCCAAAGAAACAGATATTCTAAGATCGACATATTACATAGCACCTTGTCGTACATTTTGAAGAAACAAAATATAGGATTCACCACCAACAAACATGGAGCAAAATCTCTGAACTAAAGTCGAAGTAATGTAGCTGCAAAGTGGTTTTTTTTCAGAACAAACATTACGCTATACTGTTTCAACACGGTCCTCTTCTTTAAACTAAGGTAACCTGGACATTGAACCGACTAAACCGAATGCAGCTGTATTTCACATTACAGACTCCCTAGGTACATAGTCATTGTCACTTAATGTAAGTATTAACCCTGTGTGCTCTTTGGGTGATCAAAGCCGCTTGGAGTTCAAAATGTTTTCAAATGTTTTTAATTTACAATAATGCATATTCATGACCATGAATTTTCAGATTCAGTATTCAAAATACATTGTCCAAACATGCCTAGTCTTTGCTTAATGTTTTGCGGATGGCTTCTCAAAAGCTTCCTTCTGATAAAATCTGCAAGGGTTGAAATGATAGGAAAGCTTGTCATTCAGGCCTCAAGATCGATGTACTTTAATTCCTGTTTTCTACATCCAAACTAATCAATTCAAATAGACCGTTATCACACATGTACTGAGAGAACGACAACTTAATGAAAACGTAGTAACTGACAGGTCTTTAAATATTTTAAAAAGTGTATTTTGTAACATACTGCTTATTCTGTAATTTTCTCTCCGTAAAAGTATGGCAATGTCTAGATTGAAATTTAATTTCTTTAGTAGACAATTCTAGCACACATTTCACTGATATTCAATAACCTCAGTAATACTTGTCTAGGCGAAAATAATCAAGAAAACAAATCCTTGAATAGAAACTGCAACCTTTCTTCATAATTTATTTATACAGGAGCCGAATATGTCATGGTATATTAATAGGTGATCTTCTCTAAAAATCGGTAAACCATTCATTGTTTATCTGGTCCCATCCAGGTGTCTACCCATTTAGCCGGATTAGTGTTCTTCACTGTGAATAGGCGGCACACACACACACACACAAACACACACACACACACACACACGCACACACACACACACACATATATATATATATTCTTTGAAGTGAGGACGATACACCTCCTTTTCCTAACACCTTCCCTGGAATGACTTAGTGACAAAATATTCCAACATTTATTAAAGACCAAGTCTGAAGAATTATTTTGACACCAAACTAAATCAGTTTCTTTTCATGAACTTTTTAAACACATGAAATATGAGTGTACTACGCTACATGACACATGCCAGTCTTGAATGTATTCATTACAATCCATTTACGTGTCTTTTGTGTAATATTTTTACTTCGCTGTTACTACTCTCCTTTCAAAGTAAAGATGTAGACTGCACTCTAATATAATGTGGTACATTAAAAAATTAAGTAACAATCTTTTTTTTTAGTTTAAAATTATAACTCGACTTATTAATTTAGTATATTTTCTCTCTATTTTAGTCTAAAGTATATTAAAAATAAATTGCAGCTAGAACAATCAAGTTTGGCTAAATTTACAGTGTAGGGCGTATATTTTTCACGAAATCGAATGTATCATAAGATCCTTGAATCGTTGTAATTTGTACATTTCTGTATTCCCGTAGGATTTTCATGCTAAAATTGATTTTGTTGCTGTTTGGGTTTCAATAGGCCTAAACTGTCCGAAAATGATGGGGTGCAAATTTTCGGACTGATGGCTCCCTTCTTCAAGGGGGGGGGGGGGAAATGTTAGTACAGAGAAAAAAATTAATGTACACTAACGCGTTCGTCTCCTCACAAGGATTAGAAAAAAAAGTGTATATTTGCTTAGGTTCCAACCTTTAGCTAAAGCGGCATAGCCCCATCATGGTTCAAGGTCACCCTTGTATTTAATCCAATAATGTTTTGCCTTTGCTTTCAATTTATAAAATTTGTATCTTTGAATTAGAATCAACGAGACTGTTTAACCGGACAGGGCAGAGTCCTAATCCAGTGAGTTGAAAGTCCTAAATTTTAGTGTGTTATCCTTTTGCTAAAACTTTTCTTTGAACTGGCAAATGTTACCTAATCTCAATACTTTGTATATATCCTGGTCTTTGTTAGTTCTTAGCGTCTTTAACCAAAATTAAGAACATAATATACTTACGTTTATGCCGCTTAATCGATCGTGTAGGTTTATTCATACTTGAGAGATGTTAAAGGGATTTATTGGTATGAATCTATCGGCACATATATAATGAAATATCCCTAAATATGACGTACCAGATGGTTTTCATGGTCATTGGCGTACTCCTTGCGAAGAAAACACCATTTTCATGCTTAACTTTCGAAGCAGTATACGATTTAACGAAGCCGCCATGTTTATTATTTACGCTATCGCTTTGCCACAAGCCATGTTTAGTTTTTCACACCAATTGAAAGATGATCGGTGGTTAGTGAAGTTCTACCCTGTATGAAAGACTATTGCGTTTACTTTTAACATTGAAATTAAAAACACAGCTTTAATTTAACGTTTTCCTTTAAAATATATAAATGTATCAAAAATGGCATACATTTGTGCCTAATTTTTATAAAATGAGCCTCGGATTCTTGAGAAATATGGTTTTTAAAATAAAATTAGGAAACTCTTCATCATACAAAGAAGCGCTACTCGGTACATTGAAAAGTACGTAGATTGCTGAACCGCGCATTAGTGGGTTTCGAACACTGATCTCTATACAATGGATTGGAAATCTGGGCTTCATAATAAGCGAGTTCGATAATTCAGGCACTGCTGTTCTACAATAAGCAACAACGATTTTCATATCCCGATTGACCTCCGTGTCCCATCCCAGAATCCTTGAATTTTATTGTGCTGAGATGGGTCACAGAGGTCAATCGGGACATGAACATCACTGATGGCCATATTGGTCATCCAAAAAGAGCCCAAGCAGGTGGTTAAGAGCCGGTCATTTATACAAAATTTGTTCCCATTGAAATGTGGATAAGCGACATAACAGACTACAGAATCAAGCCAATTTATTGAGCTCATTGTATTTGCGCGTATGGGATGGCATGTCTCTAAAACGTGCACCCGGGATACAACATCTGTTAAACAGGTGTCTCTGGAATTATATTGTATTCTGTAGACCAAGATGTCCGCCCATTGCTCCATTCATCTAATATACAATTACTGTTGTGTAGCCAATCTATTGTATAGAGATCAGTGGTTACATGTACAGTGCGACTGCGATAAAACTATAAATATTACGCGACCCCTGTTAAAATGTCCACGTTTTCATGGATTGTTAGTGTTTAGGCCAACTAAAACCTTTGTTAATCACAAAATAATATCTAAAACACCCCTCTTTACATTTTTCTCAAATCACTGAGGTTTTAGAAAAAGTATTTTTTTTTTGCAATAAACATTTCTAAACGAACTTCGCTCCTATCCTTAGTGTGCTCAACGAAGTTCACAAGGATGAGGCTTGTGGCAAACTTGCTGAAGTCACGTGATATATTTTCGCTGGCTTCTGTTTCGGTATTGCATGCGGCGTTGTAAATATACCACAGGGAATAAACA
>JAMKCH010063119.1:0-12561 GCA_023653785.1 Ophioderma brevispina
TACTGTCACTGACCTCTAAGGTCAAAATCAAAGTCTATCATAATTTTTTAGGACTTGTTTTAAATGCTTTAACAACATTAAACCTCCCATTTGTACCCTTTGGTGGAAGTTTGGTTTTCCCAAATAGTATTTATGTGGTCCCTCCCATCTTACTTGTTCCACACTCATATGGATACAATCTGTCATCTCCAATATATTCCCTCCCCCCCCCAAAAATATATTGATAAACGCTTGTCTTGACCTCACCTGTAGAAGTCTCCCCTTGTTTGTACGTACTCACTTCTACTGCTCCTCGTACTCCCGAGTTCCTAGTTGTCTGTGGCTTTTTGACTGGGGTAAAGGAAACTCATCTTCATCATCCAATGGAGGCACGGCATTGATCCATCATCAATCACATCCAGATGCCATAAAATTCAGGTAAAATATAATTATATGCTGCAGGACTAAACAAGATAAAATGGATATTTGAGGACAAATTCTGCATAAAAAATTACAATTAAATCAGCCAGTCCTGACGGCTGTCCTGGTCCCAAGTTGTAATACGGTTCCAAAGTCTCAAACCTGTTCATCGCAGTGGAACCAAACTCAGTCAAAGATTGCGAGAGACTAAACAAATAAACTTTTTTTTGTCCAAATTTTCGTTGAATTTTGAATAGGACTATATACTGGATCTTTCAGGACGACAAAGCATCATGCTAGCGAGTTAAACGATACTGGTATCATTGTAGTGTTGTCCTTTGTTACTGGTCATAGACATGTGCATTTCTGCAGTTCTGATGTATTAGAATCTAACATTTATTACCTTATTGCTGGTAATGTTACTCAGCATATGAAAACAGAGAAATATAACCCGCCACTGGTCGCGAAAAGAAAAATAATCTTCCGAGCGAACTGAAAAACTTATTCCTCATTTCACGAAAACACTCAGCTGACAAGGGTGTGTTCGTTAATGGCTATACACGTGAACAGATCCAAATCTGTTCTATTTTTACACTCTTTGTATCAGCGCATGCCAAATATAGTCGAGCACCCAAGCTTTTCTATTTGTCTTAATCAACACGTCCCACACCAAAGCGTCTCCATTTTTCTTTTAAGAATTCAAGTGATGTAATGGCCGACCACTGTTTATTTTCCTATTTTTGGCAAACTTAATCCTTTCACCTGGGGTTATTGTTGGTCACTGCGAACTTTAGGAAAACTTTGATAATTGAATAACAGTTCCTACTATTTGACCTCCTTTCTCCCCTTTCTTAAAATCATGTCATGATCGCTCACACAAATTAAGTCAAGCTTTGTACAAACGATTTAACCACGTATGTTTTACGTACGGTCCAATCTTAATTCTAGCCTTAGGATATTGCAAGAACAATGAGAATAGACCATTCCCTCGAGATTACTATTTCACGCATGCAGTTCTCTAAGTGAAAAATCATTAAACATGTTAAACAATTAAGGCTACACAGGTAGATTCCCCAACGTGGGGACCTTACCTTAGGTACTCTGTGCATGCGTCGGATCCAGTGAGGGGGCTGAGGGGGCGCGCGCGCTCCTCCCGGTAATTCGGCAAATTCTTGCAACATCAGCCCATTTTGAGCTATTTTTGGGACCAGTGTTACAGCTTTCAACATTTTGACATTTTTTATTATTATTTATTTATTTATTTATTAAAACTTCTTTTGCCTGGGGAACAGTCAGTGATCAACCGTTTCTTACAATTTGGCCCAGGGTCAACACATAATACATTAAAAATAGACATCATCAAAAGCAAATAATTTACATCAGCATAAATATATAAAATATCCCCAAATTTTTTTTTAAACGGGCACGAACTAAAAATAACGAATAGGTGGCCCTGCCGCACCAGGACTGTGACCAGGGGGTCAATTAAGTGAACGGCAAGGAGCAGCATCCCAACACGGGAGCATGTGATGGGGTGTGGGTACTACTTAGTAACAAGACCAAGTTGGTTTTTTGGAAGACTAAGTCTGAACCCATTATTTTTGTGATCACTTGGATCATTTTTAGTATAATTTTGTGCATAAATTATGCAAATTCGCTCATTAATATGCACAATGTCTGTCATCAGTCTGACATCTTAGCTTTAAGCTTTCATATGGTGTAGGTCCCAGTTGTTTTCATATTATACAAATTAGTTATTAGTTAAACCAAAGTTTTAAATCTGGTTTTGTCCCTGCAAACCGTGGGGGGGGGGGGGGGGGGGAAGGGGGAGGAGGGGGGCGGTTCAACCTCACACTAAGCAAATACTTGTTATGTGAGGTATTATTGGAGCCAAGGAATAATTGACTGCATCCCTTCCTGATATCCAATCCACAGATAGCTCATCCCATATACAACAAATGTGCAACATGAGCACATGACGCCTGCTAAAAAAAATCTTAACCGTGTAACTATTGTCAGGCAGACCACAGATATTTTACAAACACACCTTGGAAAGTCACAAACTTGTTAGTTTATTTAGAGTTTTTCACTGTTAAAAAGCACAGAGTAATAAATATAGCAAATGAAAATGCCTCTGAAGTGGCCCTTTTAGTGCATGCGTGGGCATAAAAACAGATTGCACAGTGCATCTTATATTATGTTTACAAAAGAAGTAGGAGTAATAATTGTTAATGAGCAACACAAAAAAAGGGGCACACCAGGATGTCGGCGCACTTTCTGATGTAATTTGTCCAATCTGAAGAGGCATGGTGCTGCACTTCAAAGCTACCAATTTAATAAAATATAGTCTAAATCTTTTCAAGGTTATTGGCCATTAAAAAGTAAGTGAAAGCAGGGAGACAGAGGCACACAGGCGACACATTCCACGTAATTCTGGGAAACATGGTGCGTTTCTCTCAAATTCTTGCGGCTCTCATAATAACACAAATGGATACTGGTGCTCATGCCCTTAAATTTTGATAGTCCCGGCTGTGCTGGCATGGTTTATGTTTGCTGTTTTACTGTTTTATAGTCTGAGATAGATATAGCTGTCTCAAGTTGTACCTACCAAAATAATCTCTGGGTGCTCTTCAAGTAGCCATCTGCAAACTGCAGAGTATGCTGTGGAGGATATAATAACAGTGGGTCCTTACCTCATTGGCAGTGGGGGGGGGGGGGGGGGGGGGGGGGGGGGGGGGAGAAGTTGCCCCCTCTGATGATATGGACCAACATATGTATTTTCACATCCTCTCCTTGTGATTTCGACCAATTTGCAGCCTAAATGTGGGTAAAATTAATGTAAGCTTGCCTCATGGTGTGCATATAGGTTTGGGCTAGCAACAGCAGTCAAAGGCATAATTAATGGTTAGGATGGTGTATTCTTGCCCCTGTAGGATGATTTGATTGGTTATAACAGTGTGAGTCAATAAAAACCCTACATTCAGAACTAGAATTTTCGCGGTTCTCGACTTACGCGCTCGCTATATTCAAAGAATATAAGCTGTGGGCCGCCCCATGACCTTTGACGCTGGCACGTGACCTTTGAACTCATCAACTAGCGGGATTGCATGGTGCACCTATGAAAAAAGATTTGTACAACTTGAACTTCAAGTTTTCAATTGAAAATTCAAATTTTACATTTTTAGGCCCATTTTCAACTTGGACCTCACATGACCTTGACCTTCAAAGTGACCCTTCCCTCATCAACATATGAGGGATCCCCATTGTGAACCTATGACAGAAGTTTGGTTCATTTGAAGTTAAACGTTTCAATGAGGTCAATTAAAAAAACGTACAAACGTTACACACACATACAACACAGATCCACACATACACACATCCACACATACACCCGCCCACAAACGGATGCTAAGTGGTCCTGCCAGCTATAGCTGGCGGCCCACAATAGAAAATATAAAAGTAGTTAAGAATATTTTATAACAAATGTTTTCTTTGGTTATAAAGACGGATAAAAAGAGCTTTCAGAAACGTTTATTTGGTGTCACTTTTAGACTTTGGAGGAACAAAGTAAGCCCTATTTTGCTGAGAGACTTAAAAATCATGATTGGCCGATTTTGAGCCAAAACAAAGTGCATTGTTTACAGAGACATAACCTGGTCTTTCAGCAGGATTTAGTAAAAAAACCATTTAAACATCAAAATTATGTGAACAATAGAAACGGTGAGGAGAATTGAAGGATATAAAAATAATATCAAGGAGATAACAAAAGAAAAGCTGAGTGAAATAATGTTAAATTTCCCAATAAGAAAGTCAAGATAAGCTGGTGTAAGGGCCAAAGTTTACTGACGGGTTCTGCAAGATTTCATGGTTTTACCTACAACGAAAATGGGAGCCAACGTGAAACCATAGAAGGTTTGGTATTCCACTTGAAAAAACAAAATGCTCTATGAATTTTTAAAGTTTTGATAATTTTCCAAGTTAATTTACGAAACTTCAGTTTAGTTTTCTTGCAAATTTATGTGACGCTGAGTATAACTGTATTATGCAAAAAATAAATTATCTTAGAGATGTAAACCACAAGAAATCTCTGAGCAGTTTTCATTATGTTCATGAACTGAGAAATTATATGGAGTGATGTCAATAACTGCTCTTTATATTGAACACTGGTAATTTAATTGTTGAAGATACTTTTAACTTAATAATTTATGTTACACAAATAGTTTTTTTCAAACTAAGTTTTTTGTCGAGAAGAAAAAGCGATCCATATGAAAAACTGAGTGTGTGAATTGTCTTTGCTATAATAATGGTGTTATGGTATACGCCGGTGTCAATCTCTCCGCATTGTATGGCTAAAATCGGCCAAACAGAATTTTTAGGTCTCTCCGCAAAATCGACAGTTTCTGAACCCAAAGTCAGAAAGACACCAAATAAAAATCTTCTGATAGCCTGTTTATTCCTGTAAACAACCAAAACAAACATTCAAGCAAAAATATTGTTTAACCTTTGAAGAAAAATATTTCTTGAATGTAGGTTTTTATTGACTCACACTGTACAATGGGCTACATGGTGTACTAAGCCAATCAGATACATGGTAAGAAAAGCTTAAAAGATTTGTACAGATTATATTTGGATTGTTTACTATATAGGTTATATCATGTGATAAGCCCATTAACAGAGCGGCTGAGCTTTGAAAAGTGCTCTAGTTTTCGAGTTACCCCTCCCCTCAGTACAACAAAACACAACCACCTTTATTTGAAGGATAAATATATGAGATTTAAGAAAATGATGGTTGTGGTTGAAATATTTGGTGGCAGGGATGATTTCTAGGCCGAAAAATACATTTTGGACTGCAAATTAAGCGAAATTATTTTTTTATTTTTTTAAAGTAAAAATATTACAATCTTATTTTTATTGTATCTTTTTGGTTATTGATATAAGTTTTATACATTGCATAGAGGGTTCAGGTAATACTCGTTGTGGTGACATGTGATAAAAAGGATGTTTTTTTAGGAAAAAAGTGATTTTGGGGCTAAAACTCTAGACCCTTTATATATTGTATAAAACAGAAATCTATAATATAAATGTCAGGGATTGATAGTATTGCATCATGATTAAAATTTGATTTGCTAAGAAATTAATAAATCTTGATTTTCCTAAGTTTTTAGCTCAAAAACGTGCACCCCTGCCTCCAAAGTTTTTGACCACAACCATCATTTTTTAAATTATTTATTACTATCTTTGGAATAGAAGTGGTTGCATTTTGTTGTACCGAGGGGAGGGGTTGTCAACAATTTTGCAGTCCAAACCACTCCACTAAATAAAAGATGACGTAAGAAAGGTGGTAGACCTCAGGGAATTTTTAGACTGGAGACAATAAGGCTTTTCACACTGAGCCGGCGATCGATCGACTTTTGCGATCGATCGCCGTTTTTGAAGACTAGTGCAGCCGTTTTCTGAATACTAGACGTGCATGCGCTATAGCGCCTTAGTTACGATGTAAATTTTTCCAAAGAAAGGATTTAATGAGCTACTGTTCTCATGAAATACTTCTTTTTGAGGCATTTACGGCAGTGGTTGTAGTTGCTTTTTAAATGCTGAGGTACATGGCCATCTTTTAAATGATATGATCTGTCACCTTGGTTTGTTTCCGCACAGAAATTGTGAGTTTTCCGTTCATGAAATTGAACGGACTGCGTAAGTAAATTCAACATGGCGGATAGACTCTTACGTAAGTGCATTTATTAGACGAATGTGTGCTGTTATTTTAGGAAGCACAAGAGTGATTATGTGTGTCAGAGTTTGCTAAGTATTATAATGAATTTGGTGGCTGGTTTAGAGTCTACCGACAGCGATCGATCGCAAAAGTCGATCGATCACAGGCTCAGTGTGAAAAGCCTTATTGTTATTGTTCAAAAAGGCATCTTCAATGCCTTGTTATTCAAGGCATTGAAAATTAGTTATCCTGGGTACATTTTCTAAAAACCCACAAATGTATGAGTGCTTTTTATTAAAGCCACAATCAGTAATTCTTTTCTAAATTCAAAATGCCCATTTTGTCTCTAAATTGCTAGTGTTAGGTCATATCAATATATTTGTGAGAAACAAACACTGAAGCATTTTAAAGTGGTCTTGAAGATGCCATTTACGAATGTTTTGTTTACTAATAAAAGTCGGATCCAGACGTTTATTAGTAAACCTTGCATAAAAATCGTAATTACTTGACAAATACAGCGTGTTAAGCTTAGCCACTCATAGGAGTCTTTACTACAACCGTTTCCAATACAACAGTGCAAAGAAAATGGACTTTGATGAAAAATAGGGGCCGCAATATCTCAACATTTTGAAGAAATCACTGATACGATCTTGGAATAGAAGTGGTTGCATTTGTTGTACACGAAGGGGCGGGAGTTGTCAACAATTTTGCAGTCCAAACCACTCCACTAATAAAAGATGACGTAAGAAAGGTGGTAGACATCCAGGGAATTTTTGGGACTGGAGAAAATAAGGCTTTTCACACTGAGCCGGCGATTGATCGACTTTTTGCGATCGATCGCGTTTTTGAAACTAGTTCAGCCGTTTTCTGAATAATAGACGTGCATGCGCTATAGCGCCTTAGTTACGATGTAAATTTCTAAACGGAAAGATTTAATGAGTACTGTTTCTCATTGAAATACTTCTTTTTGAGGCATTTACGGCAGTGGTGTAGTGCTTTTTAAATGCTGAGGTACATGCCATCTTTAAATGATATGATTGTCACCTTGGATTGTTTCCGCAAAGAAATTGTGAGTTTTCCGTCATTGAAAATTGAACGGACTGGGTAAGTAACTTCAACATGGCGGATAGAATCTTACGGAATGCATTTATTAGACGAATGTGCGCTGTTATTTGAGATAACACAAGAGTGATTATGGTGTCAGAGTTTGCGAAGTTATTATAAAATGAATTCGGTGGCTGGTTTGAAGTCTACGACAGCGGATCGAATCGCAAAATAGTTCGAGATCACAGAGTCAGTGTGAAAAGCCTTATGTTATTGATTCAAAAGGCATCTTCAATGCCTTGTATCTCAAGGCATTGATAATAGTGATCCTGGGTAAATTTTCTGAAACCACAAATGTATGAGTGCTTTTTATTAAGCCACAATCAGTAATTCTTTTTTATAAATTCAAAATTGCCCATTTTGTCTCTAAATGCTAGTGTTAGGTCATATCAATATATTTGTGAGAAACAAACACTGAAGCATTTTAAGTGGTCTTGAAGATGCCGTTTACGAATGTTTTGTTTACTAATAAAAGTCGGATCCAGACGTTTATTAGTAAGACATTGAATAAAAATCGTACTTACTTGACAAATCCGGCGGTGTTAAGCTTAGCCACTCATAGGAGTCTTTACTACCAACCGTTTCCAATCAACAGTGCAAAGACACCCAATGGGACGTGATGAAAAATAGGGGCCGCAATATCTCAACATTTATGAGTGAATCACTGATAGGGGCTTTGATCCAAAGGATGTTTCATTCTTAACAAAAAAGTTAAGGTTCGATTGAGTGATGGCAAACAATTTTCATATTGCATGCTAAGAATTTTCAGTTGATTATTCTCAGAGTTTGTTAAATGACGTGAGATTCCTGTACTATTACCACCGGGCCCCACTGCACCACGGCCTGGAGCAAGCCGGCGCCGCCAAATAAGTTTTGCCAAGGACTAGTGCGAAAGGTAGGGGACAGGTAAATTCCTAGCTGCATAAGGTCAGGAGAAACCGTGCACCAAAGTGGCCCATGAGCGAGACAGATTAGTTTCTGCTTGCTGGCTAGCACGAGGATGGATGGTAACCACCCACAGCATGAACAAGACGAGCTGTATGTTGTCTAATCGACGCTATCAAACCCAGGGGTTATTATTTCAAGCTAGACCAATGAGTGACTAACTATGAGTTACAATATGCTCATCCACCAGGGACACAGTTCAGTGCATTACACTTGTACATGCATTGGACATGAACGACGGTGTAGTGATCTGGTATTCATAGATCCATAACCCAAAAAACCCAGGGTGTATTTTCTAAATTACATTGGTGAATGAAAGCTACTGAACTGTGCCAAGGAAATTGAGATTTACTCGTCAAAGAGGTCGCTACCAGAAAGCAAACAGAATGGCAGGACAGTGGTTCTTATCTTATCGGGGAGGAAAATGTTCTATTTGTTTGACGGATCAAAACAGTTGCACAGAGCGCTCAAAAGGTAGGCAGAAGATTTTGTGGCGGGTAGCTACAAGTCTGGGCTCAAGACCTTGGAGCGAATCCAGGGGTCAGAGGCACTTGGGGTTTGACTGTCGTAAAGAGCAAATTGAAATCCTGTACCCATTGAAAGGAAACTGTCATTATGAACCATATGGATTGGAAATCCTTTAACCATTTAAGAAACTGTCATATGAACCATATGGGATTTTAAAAAAAAGTTTAACTTTAGAAGTGTTAACTTTAAAAGCTCATAACTTGGAACTGAGCATTCTGGTCCTGCATCATGAGATAGACCTCTGTAAAATTAAAGTTTCCTGGGAAACTGGACGAGCTTGTGTAACCAGATGCAATCCTTTTTGTGTGTTGGTTTATCTGGTTTGTTTTTCTTGGGGGGAGGGAGATTAAGGGGGATTCTTATATGCAATATTTTGACTGACGTGACTTCAATTGAGAATCCACAAGATAAAAATGTGGGTTGTTAAACAAACAAACAAACAAACAAACAAAGGAAATAAAAAATTAAGTAGATTAGTAGTTCTAGCTATCGTGCTCACTATATTCATAGAATGTAAATTGTGGGCGGCCTTGTTTACTTCACAGTATCCATTTTACCCATAACCAAATAACAGCCATATTGAACAAATAATGCAAAATAAGCTTTATAATAGCATGGTTATTAACAGTTTGATAGGTACTACTGTGTCCATCTACTACCGACACGCCCAAGTTATCGTCAAAATCGGACTTTGCGTTCAGCTCAAGGTTCACCTTTTTGTATACCATGTTTTGAGGAGCCCAAGTGTTGGAAAATACAGAACGAAACATGTTAATCATTAAACTCGGATGATTACGCAAAAAATTATTGGTCTCACTATGAGTTTAAACTATTTTTCCAATCATAAGCTCAACCAATAAAATTTGGGCTCAATCGATCAATTTTATATGGCCTGTTGACGAAGAGACATGCATACATCATGATCCTCCACAAGAGGAGGTTAGAATGTTCTTCCACAATGCATTTCTTCCAATACCAAATTTTTACACTGGTTGTCACTTGAGTTTAAACAGAACTCATCCCAATCTTTAAGTCAAGTACTTTTTGTTACTCTAAATTTCATGTGACAACAAGTGGAAAAAATTGCATGTGGGAAGAACACTGTACCACCTCTTTCATCCTACCAGGGTACAACTGAATGCTAAGTTGGCTTCCAGCTGTGCCGACGGCCCACAAAAATGTTGTTGTGAAAATTCTTGTTTAACTAATGAAGATAAGAGAATTCTGAAAGTTAAAATTTATGGCCTAAAACTTGGAATTTTATTCTAAACTCCATTTAGACCCTCTATACGCAACAAGAAACACGGGGATTTTTTGTTTCAAATATGTTCTGTTATGGCGCCACAACATCTATCCCTTCGTGGTTTTGTTCTCCTCCCGGTCCCCCATAAGTTGCTGTAGTTGCCGCTGTAGCCCAAACAACATGAGAGCCGAAGTTGATGGGTTTTTACCCCGTCTGTATACTTCCCTCAGGAGGAAGGAACCTACAATGATCATGTAGTATTGCCTTGATGTTGGAATATACCACACAACGGTGGTCTACGCGGTTAAACCAGGGTTGCACTGCGTCTGTGGTGACTACCATACTGTGGAAGGGGTTTAACGAGAAGTTTTTATTGTGTTACCAGTGAACAGTACTGACGCCGAGTGTAGTACCTCCAGCCCAAACCTCTTTTTTGAGTTTGAAAATACGTTGAAATTTAGGGTGGGATTGCACGAAGCTTGCCCGAAAGCTTTTTTTTTTTTTTTGCGGAGTAAATGTAATGTCCTTGGCCTATAACTAATATGACACCTTAATGATCCTGTTCCACCTACTTTCATACTTCCGAATTTTGGAAACTGTCGAAATTGCAGTTTTCTGTCTTCACCCATCGTGTTATTTCTGAGTGGGATCAAGCTTCTCTGATGTAAGGCTATGTATTAATGACTACAAAGTAACTTTTGAGTCAAGAAAACAAAATCAAAAAAAAAGGCAAAGAGTTGAACAATTTGGCCATCGGACAGAGTAGCATCCATTAGTTAACTTGCCAACCTCTACTGACCGCCTGACTTACTATTTTTCTATTCACAGGAATTGTCAATAATCATCACTAGTGTGAAATCTTTTGTAAAATTTTTAAATATTGGGAATTTTAACTGTTTAACAACTTGAATCAGTGTTTTAGAAATGTCATGATGGAAAACGAAGAAACTGAAAAAGGGGGGAATTATCTGCCATCTATAAGGTGCCCCATCTTTCCCCTACTATGACAGCTTTGTTTCAGAAAAAATCCACTAAAACTATATTTGACCTGAACTTATAAAACTGAATAATATTCAGTGATTCTTTTTTCTGCTGACATGAAAAATCAGAAAATTGCATACAATCACACATCTTACAGACGTAGAAACTGTTGGAATGGTTAGCTCGAAAGTGTTCTTCTGCTGAACTCTGGCACTGGGGTTGGAGTGTTTCTAACTCTAAATTATGTTTTTCAACAACTTTCATAATAAAAATAATTCTTAAGGGGGAGATGACTTCAAAATTGAATTGGTATTGGAAAATGTTTATTAATTTGAAGTTCAATCGTGCTAAAAGATTTGACATTTGTTTTTTGTTTTAAAAGAAATTAGGTTGCCCCTTTTGCATTAGTCCTGTAGGCAATGGGATAATAACTTTATCTAGAATTTTTTGGGAAATTTCCCAATACTTGGGTGGGATACTCGAGGATGGGATATATGGTTGTCATATGGGTTAATTTTGGATATGTTCCTTTTTAATTTGCAAATTTTTCTTCAGAAATTTGAGATTTCAAGGCAAAATCTTTTTTTAGTTCTTCAAAATTATTCTTCCTTTTTACCAGAATTTGTTAAGCTGGTTCCAAAAGCTCATGTTGAAAAAGGAAGTAACTTTTAAAATATTTGACGTTGAATATTTTTTGGCATTTTAAAACCTAGCTCTACAAACAAAATTGCGGAAAGGAATAATATCTCTACAGTTTCTTTAAAGTTGCACTGGACCCGTAATTTTTTCTTTTACCAGAAAGAAATCCTTTTTCCAGTTTGTAACACAAGGAAATTCAATTTCCAGCAACAACTTTTTTCCGGGAATGCCTGCTGTGGATTTATGTTATGTTCATTTGGGCGTGAAAAATTGGGGGACAAAAAGAGCAAATGTTATTCGATTTCCTCCTGAATGTTTCGAGTTGGAGGCAGGCTCGTGCCTCCCTGATTGGGACACCAAAGCTTAGCAGCATATGTCCTAACATACAGAAAATGGTTGCTTTTGGCACCAACAAACGTTTGTAAATTATTTTCCAATTAGCAACAAAAACCCTCTCTGTTCCTCCCTCCTGTAGGAATCGGAGGAGTAACGATCAGTATCCCGGTGTCCTGCCATGCGTTGCCATGGAGTCAGTTGTTCCTTCAAACACTTCTTGTTCTCTTCCTTATTGTGCAGGTCCTTTGACTTTGATCAAGACACTGGCAAGCGGAATGTGCTGCCATCTTTTGTCCTTCCCGTAATCCTGTCTTCTTGGATGTCCTAGGCATGGGAACAGGAAAGAAAAGAACAGGAAAATCAATGAGAAAACCTTAACCGGTTGACATAACATGGGTAGCTATACTAGTCCGGCTCGTAGGGACGAAGTACGGGACAAAGGCGTATACATGCCACCGACTTTCAGTGCACCCGTAGGCAAAGCACAGCGCACGCAACTGAAAGGCGGCACTGGGTATAAGCAGCATCGTCACTTAAGGCCTTCAGATCAGAAAAGTATAGAGTTAACTTGCATTGCAATTGTGGGAAACATTTCTTCTGGCTTTTGAATGATTAAGCCAAATCAAAAAACCAATGACCTAAGACTTGGTATGTTTGGATCATTTAATGCATT